>JAPWTK010000884.1:0-134183 GCA_029963805.1 Aromia moschata
TTTATATCGAAATAACTTGTTTAGATCAAACGGAACACCCCGTATTTTTCCGGCCTCAGTTGTCTGTTTACTTCTTTTTTGCTCATATGTACATCATTGGGGGTTAATCTTTGATTTGAACACGATTTTCTTCGGTTTTAGGATTTTTTTTAAGAAGTTGTCATCAAACCAAATCATGAATGTAAATTTTAAAATGTAATTAACTCCTTCCAATTCATTCTTTAACGCATAAGAACGTATTAAGAATAAGTTCGGTGATGAAAAGAGAGCTTGTACATAATATGTGTAACAGTGACAAGTATAGCTTTGTTTTGAATTATATACGAGGTGTGTAAATTAAGTAATGAAACTGATTTTTTTAATTTTTTTTATTCGAATAGAATTACAATTCAGTATTGTCTTCTTCAAAACAAGTTCGAGAAGCCAAACAGCGCTGGATACGGTTGTTCCATTCCTCATAGCAGTGCTGGAATTCATATACTGGAATAACTGATCGGTAACAGTCGTTTGAATGTTTCCTATGGCGTCTCATCTCGGGAAAAGAAAAAAGTCATAAGGACTCAAGTCGGGCGAATACGGAGGATGGGCCACAGGAATGCTCTACTGGCTAAAAACTAGTTTACTGAAATAGCTGTGTAACAAGGCGCATTGTTGTAATGCAACATCCAGTTGTTCTTTTTCAAGAACCTGTAAAAATGTTGATTTACTGTTTGACCTGGAGGCACAAAACCTTCGTGTTTCTTTGTGAACAATCCCCTGGCTATCAAAAAAGCAAATCAACACGCATTTGATCTTAGACTTGCTCATTTTTGCTTTTTTGGGTCTTCGAAAACTTGAAGTGTGCCATTCCATGCTTTGACGCTTGATTTCCGGGTCGTGCTCAAACGTCCAAGTCTCTTTACCAGTAATGACACGTTCCATAAAATGAGGATCATTTTCAATCGATTCCAAAAAGTCAAGACACCTTTCTTTCCTGGTGTCCTTGTGTTCCTGCGAAAGGTTTTTGGAACCTTTTGCGCAGGTTTTTCTCATCCCAAATTCGTTAGTCAAAATCCGATGAACAGTGGTGTGATCCAAATTTTACTCTTCCCCGATCATTCTTGCCGTCAACCGACGATCTGAACGCACAAGATCCCTTATTCTATCGACATTGTCATCGGTTCTTGAAGATCAAGGCCTTCCGCTGCGTGGTTCATCTTCAATCGACTCTCTTCCTTCTGAGAATGCCTTAAACCACCGAAAAACCTGGGCCCTTGAAAAAACGATGTGTCCGTAGGCGTCTTGAAGTTTTGCAAAAGTATCCGTGGCGCTTGTCCAAGTCTGCTAAAACCTGATAGGACACCGTTGCTCAAAATTAATGTCACACATTTTTAAAACGCACTAGAAAAAAAAAACAATTTACGAAAACAGTCACAAAGAACAAACAAATGACTAATAAGTTCAAACTTGTACTGAAGGTGCATTACATGTTAATGTACCGCCCTTCCAAGTCCCGTGTCCGCAGTGTTGCTAGATCGGACACTACGTTACCAGTCTCATTACTTAATTTACACCTCGTATGTTTACAGTTTTGCTTTTTAGAATACAACAATTTTTATTTTTTATTTCGATAAAGTTTCTTTTTTACAAAAGTCCTTTGAATATTTGTTAAATGAATTACTGTTGTCGGTGCCCTCATTTTATAAATTCAATGTCTATAATTATTTCTCCAATCAACGTACTGGTTAATTTATAATGGAAAGTATGTCTATCATTTGTTTGTTGCTTGGTAATGTTGGTGAGTCCTAAATAATTTTATAACGTTATCAAATTCATCATATCTTTCCTATCAGAAAATCTTTTGATAAGTATTGAACAAACCGTGAATTGCAGAAAATGGAAAAATAATATTCTTTTACTTTATAGTCCAGTGTTAGGTTCTGTTTTGTGTTATAGATTTGATTTATTTCTGATTGTTCTACCAGGTGAGTTAAATAATTTTTTGTCTTCATTCACAGCGCATGAGATAAAATTGGATTTTTTTTTATAGAATCACTCATCCCTTATGCATAACAACAAAGGTATATAAATAAATGTTCATTTCATGTAGTATATACATTTAGTAGTTGTTACCAGTAGTTATGGGGCAGCCTGTATATTTCTTTTTTAGAATATTTCTCTTTTTTAATTCTATACATTTCAATACATACTGCGAACTCGGTCTTCTGGTAAAATAATTTGCACGGTCAAAATAATATATAATATACTAAAGACATAGCTAAAGATCATTGATAAGACCTCTATGCATTACATAGTCAGTGTTTATCTAAATAAAATTATTGTTTGATTAAATACTAGTTCAATATGTTAACTTACAACCGCTACAAGCTACAACCAAAGAAAGATGTTCTGTTAAGGTACGAAGGTACCAGGAATATCTCATTAATAAAAATGAGGAAAAACGAAGATCCAAGAGTGGAACCTTGCGCCATCCCTGACATAGAAACACATGGGTTTATTGACATTTGATGAGAACATTCGTCTTTTCCAATTCAATTTCAGGAAAGAATGGTCTTCACTGGAGTCCTCCTGGTGGACTTGCTGTGTATCTTCACAAGTGTACTGACTATCGGTTACGCCTACTTGAAATGGAAGCACGAGTACTGGAAGAGGAAGAACGTACCGTATATCGAGCCACCTTCCTTTTTCGGAAATTTTCAGAGCCCGTTCGACAAAGAAAGAAGGGATATAATAACTGTCTTTGTCGATATATATCAAACAGCAAAAGCTAACGGTGAGACCTTTTCTTTAATCGTATGTTATATTATAATTGTACACTAGCCCACCCTGAAAAACATTTGTTTCTAAATGGAGAGTTCTAGGGTTCCGGAAAAGTTGGGGGTCTCTCCTGAGCATTTTGAGCCCTTCCCCGACTTCCTGCGATGTCATCTTCAGTCTGCACATCTCACCTGAAAATTTGAAATTTTATGAAAATTGAGGTTAAAAACAAATTCAACAATTAAAAACTACTATTATTTGATCGAAACTTGACGGAAATGCCGTTTCCTAGGCCCTAAGAAGCGACACAAACGAGAGTTTGTGCTACTTTTTACTAGGAAAAATATTAGCAAGTTACCCAAAATATGCAAAATAAGAGCGCTACCCATGAACCACATTTGTAACGCAGCGCATACTCGACATCTCACGTCCTTTCTCAAAAAACAGTACCGTGTTGCTGTATACCAACAGGTTCCAACTTGCTGGGCATCGCTGTCGCGTGTATGTGTTAGACTTGCTTCCCCCACCGCCTACTGCGCTTCAGTTCGCTTCACGTTGCGCACGGGACGGACGGGTGTCGTTTCGCTTCTCTCCGTGTCGTTGTGTTTCTTTGCGTGTGGCAGCGTGTTTCGACTTGTCGATTCGCGGCATTGTGTGTTTTGATTTCTTTATAGGGTTCGGCAAAATGCCGCTCCCTCGTAGTCAGACCACTTCAAGTGTGAGTGAAATAATTGGAGTACCACAGGATTTACCAGCGTCGGTTATTCCCACCCGTCGGCATGTAGTAAAGTGCTTCAATTTGGTATTTGCCGAAGAAAAGTTAAGCGGCATGGGAAAAACCCTCCCGAAAAAGAGGTTGCTCTTGCGGTGGCTGAAAGAGTGAAAAGGTTGTGGGATAAAGCGTCCATACCCACAATAGACATTTATAACCATCGCCAACGCATTATAATTGAACTCAAAAAAGTACAGGGATTAAATAAAAGGTACAAACAGGACAAGGATACTGAAAGTGGTAAAAGAAAATTGCAAACCTTTTGCTTGACCTTGATAAACTTTTCGACGTGTGTCCCTGTAAGTGCGTGGACTATTCCCGCTGTGAGTGCTCAGTGAAAGTTCCTTCCCTCGAAAGAGAGTTTCTTCAAGATCAGCAAGGGCCTCGATTAATGCACATGGAAGGCGTAGATGTGAACACAACTCGCCGTTTAAGAAGAAGATTGCCAGAAAAAGCCAAGGAAGAACAGAGCGAGAAACGAAGAAAGGTGCACGACGAGGCGATTCCATCTACTAGCAAAAGTAACCCATACGTTGAATCACTCCTAAGTGAAAAGGAAGATAGTGATGACGATGAAGAATATACAAGCCGTAGTGTTCCCAAGAAGACGGATCAATGCAGGTTACGACTAGAACAGTTTGCAAGAACGTGTGACAAAGTAGGTGTATCTGACGTTGCTGGATCCCATCTTGCTTCCGCGTTATTTGCAGACCTTGACAAATCGCGCAGAGAAGAAGATAAGGTTAAGATAGTATGTGACAGTAAGAAAGTGAATAGAGAGCGGTCAAAAGTAAGAAAAACTTTAAGAAAGGAGCAGCTAACTCCAGGAATGACAGTTTGTGGTCTGTATTTTGACGGTCGGAACGATGAGACAAAGGTTCTTAGTCTTGGGACAGATGGAAAGGAGCATCAAATCATCAGGAAGGAGCATCATATTTCTCTTATCAGAGAACCGAATTCATCTTACCTTGGACATGTAACTGTGACCCAAAAAGGTGCGGACGGCATAGCACGAGCGATCCAGGAGTATTTAACCCAACACGAAATCAACTTACCGACTATTCGCACGATTGGTACTGACGGCGAAAACACCAACACAGGACCAAGGAATGGCGTTATCATGAAGATGGATACTTACCTAGGACATGAGGTGCACTGGGTGATATGCCAGCTTCACTGCAATGAACTGCCTCTTCGGCATCTCATCGAGGCCATTGATGGAAGAACAACTGGGCCAACTGGATTCGCCGGTCCAATAGGGAGACGCCTAGTATGAACTTAGAAAAATTAAATCAATCTAATTTCATACTAGCAAAGAGCTGCAAACACGTAAAAACGCCATTTCCGTCAAGTTTCGATCGAATAATAGTAGTTTTTTGAGTATTGAATTTGTTTAACTTACCTCATTTTTCATAAAGTTTCAAATTTTCAGGTGAGATGTGCAGACTGAAGATGACATCGCAGGAAGTCGGGGAAGGGCTCAAAGTGCTCAGAAGAGACCCCCCAACTTTTCCGGAACCCTAGAACTCTCCATTTAGAAACAAATGTTATTCAGGGTGGGCTATTGTACACTGTAGAAGAGTATATTTACAACTCACTATGAAAAAAATAATATGTTGACATTTGCAGCTGTCGTATGATTCAGAGTTAAAAAAAAAAAAAACTATTTCAATCAAACAGTTTTGAAACGGAGCTTGAATGGCTGAAGACAGAAACCGATGTAATTTGGGTCGATCAATTTATTTACTGCTTCATAATTCTTGTAGGTTGGAGGCATGTTGGAATATATGGACTCACCAGTCCTTTATACGTGCCTTTGGATTTGGAAATTATCAAACATATTATGACCAAAGACTTTGATCATTTTGTTAGCAGAGGAATATATGTAAACGAGAAAGATGATCCGCTGGGTAAGTCTGTCTAAAAACATGTGGCCATCTGATATGCAGAGATTACAAAAATAACATATTTTAAAGATATACATACCGTGTGTCCCCGAATGGGGTACCCCACTCTTGTAAACTTTCTTATTATTCATTTTTCAATAAAACATCAGTTTTTAACGCTGACAGTATCTAACAGCTTAATCTGAGTTGCAATGGGAATTACTTGTTATAAAATGTACAGGGCGTTCGATGAATTTAGGGAAATGAGGAAATAATTAAATAAAAACAGGGTGTACAATTTATCTTAAATGAAGGCCTTTCATGATTAATTTTTGTAAGAATAAGAGTCGTTTCCCAACTAAAGAAGTGCTTAAATACAGAGGTTGGTCAAAAAACAACAAAAATC
This sequence comes from Aromia moschata, assembly GCA_029963805.1. NCBI lineage: Eukaryota > Metazoa > Arthropoda > Insecta > Coleoptera > Cerambycidae > Aromia > Aromia moschata. The sequence goes on from JAPWTK010000884.1 coordinate 5,822, forward strand.
GCCTTTAACCAAACATAGATGCCACAATAACAGAAGACATCTATAAAAAGCGATTCACCGTTTATTTTATGTTTATCAAAAATAAACACAATTTCAAGAATTAACAAATAATTCTTGAAAACAGATTCTATCACCGGAATATTTTATTTACTGATGAATCAACTTTCTCAACTAATGGGGTTCAACTAAAGAGAATTCAAATTTTCGATTGACAAAACTATTTCATAGTCAATCATTTTTGAAAACAAATGTTTGGTGTGGTATTTTATAAGATATTTTGGTGTGGTATTTTAAAAGAAATTTGTGGTATACTAAAAAATAATTACTCTATTTTTTGGAAGAGAATCTAAACCGATTTTCGTATCCAGAAATTCTGAATAATTTTGTTTTAGCAAAACTAGAGAATGAAAATTTAGAGTTTAGAGAAAAATTTTTTGTTAAGGAACCTTGGTTTAATGGTCACCTTGGCCTTGACCTTGACCTTGGATGTGACCTTGATGGTTTTTTTCAAGGTCAACTTGAAAAAGTCAAATGGAACCCCATATTTTTGACCCCCAGATTCTTACGGAGCGCCAAATTCTACGTTTAGATATGTATCCATATCTTATATGAACACGACCTCCAGAGGTCATTTTGAGGTTAAATACGTTTTTAGTCCAGCACAGTCTAGAAATCGTTTTTTTTTTAATGAAAAATGACCTCAATAAATGTTGTTGGATCAAATAAGCGAGTCTAATGGTGACCTTTACCGTCAAGTACTTATTTTCACTTGAATTGTGATATTGAATGCAAGTGATACTAGAGTTCCATGTTTATCTTTAAGCTAAGCTTATTAGTGAATGAATAATATTTTCCGAATCTACTACTTTAATTACATACATATATGTTACTATATTTAAATGAATACAAATTTCTCCTTATTGATTTATTTAATACGTTCATTCAACTTACTTTTTCGTATCACGACGTACATCTTAATGGAATTTCGGTTAACGAAAAACATGCAGATAATTAATACAGATTAACTCCGATTAAGTAAGCTATCGAGCTTACTTCCTTCTCTTTTCATTCCAAGGATATTTTATTTATTTCCGGATTTAGGATTTTTCGTAGACATGTACGCATGTTAGAGTCGATTTTTAGTCTTGTAGGAGCGAAAGGATTAAAGATAAACATGGCACTCTACCACTTGCATTCAATATCACAATTCAAGTGAAAATAAGTACTTGAAGGTCAAGGTCACCATTACACTAGCTTTATTGATCCAACAACATTTATTGAGGTCATATTTCATTAAAAATACGATTTCCAGGCTGTGGTGGACTAAAAACATATTTGACCACAAAATGACCTCTTGAGGTCATGTTCATATAAGACATGGATACACAGGTGAACGTAGAATTTCGCGCTCCGTAAGAATCTGGGGTCAAAAATATGGAGTTCTATTTGACTTTTTTCAAGTTGACCTTGAAAAAAACATCAAGGTCACGGCCAAGGTCAGGGTCAAGGTGACCCTTAAGCTCTTTTTTTTTCAATCAAACGACTTTTGTTGAGGTTATTTTTTTCGTTTTCTCGCATTGTTTTTGAGTTAATCGACCGTCCCGGTACTTTTTGGACACCCTGTATAGGAGTAGTTCGAGTTATAAACTGGCTGAATGCAAACTTCCCGAACAAGTGGATTTGCCACGGGACCAATAACTTGGTTCGCACGGGTGCCCTCACTTTTCCTCATTAGATTATTTCTTATGGGAACATTTAAAGGAAAAAAGTATATGCCAACGATTTAAACAACATTGGGCTATTAACATAATAGTGGGAGCTGTTGCCACCATAACTGAACTTATCGATATATGAGAAATTGAAATAAATAATTCAACTATATCTAGTACTTGGAGAACAGCATCTCGAATTGTTCTAGTTTCATTATTTACTCTGCAAATATTTAATACTAAATATTTAATTTTGGTTTATTAAATTTTATTTTAATACATAGATAGTTGAAAATATAAATAATAAAATAGTTAAAAAATGTGTTACTTATTTTTTTTCGTAAATATGAATGTGGTTTTCTGACCAAACCCCGTATTTAACCAATTCTTCAGTTTGCAAACAACGTTACATAAAGATTTGTACAAAAATACAAAATAAAGGCACTTCACTTAAGCAATTTTTACCGCATTTGAGAAATGAAATCTACTTGTTCAATATCCCCAAGATGTAAGTCAATTTACTCAATTTATTTTTTTTTTTGTTGTGTGACCATTTCCATTTTTCTTTATTCGTAATATTTATATGAAAAAAGGTACTCGCTATGGAGAATAGGAAAGGTTAAAAAACTAACAAAACAATGACCAACGAGTGTGAGTGTGTGTAACTTGTACACTCTTGTGTATCCCCTGTTCTTGTCTCCCAGGTGCCCATCTATTCTCTTTGAGCGGCAAAAAGTGGAGGAATCTGAGGGTCAAGATGACCCCTACGTTCACTTCTGGCAAACTGAAGTTGATGTTCCAGACACTAGTGGACTGTGGTCTAGTCATGGAGAAGTACATTAAAGAAAACATCAGCAACACAGACCCTGTGGATATTAAACAGATACTGGGTAAGTGGATTAGCTTAATAGTGGGCAATAAGAAGTATACGATGTTAGAACATTTTAAGGACAACAGAGGTATATACCGGGTGTCTACGAAAACAGGGTACAGTCAATACTGTTTCGATAGAAATGCGCGTTTCAGGTTTAACTTTTACAAATGTCATGAAATTGATTTATTTTTTTAGCCAACTACTAGTATATCTGAGAAATAAATATGAACTTTGGATTTTAAAACGGTACGCCATATGGAGCTTTGGAGCAAAACCAAATAAATCCACTTTTTTGAAAATAGAGTTAGCGGCGGTGAGTTTGTTAAATTGCACCTTATAAACTACCTGTTCCAAATCAAAACCGAATAAATCCTTGTAAAATTCAGTGTTGCAATCGATGTTTTCGAGCAACAACGAATAAGTCCACTTTTAGCTCAAAACCGAATAAATCCAGAAAATTTCTAACTTCTATGTAAAATAATAGGTGGCACCAGGGTTATCTTAGGAGAATAAAAAATATGCAGTCTTTATTGCCTTCGCCATCGGGCGGCATCGTATCTTCTCCACGTGCTTGGAAAAGAGTGGGAAATGGAAAGACAGTTTCGAAAAGATTTGGGAAAGTGACCAAAATTTTGAATGATACAGGTTTTTAAACAGTACAGGATTTTAAACATTTTAAGTTTATATTTTATTTTATTTCTTTGGAAAATAAAGCTTTGGTGTTCCTCTATGAAAAGGTTTTTTTATCGTTATGATTTTAATGTGGCAAGTACAAGTTTTTAATATTTTTCGTTTTCTATTTTTTTTATTTTATGTATTATTTTTGGAAAAGAAAGCTTTTATTTTAAAACAGTGTTTTTATTGCTGTTTCTTATTAAAATTTTGAGCAAAACCAAATAAATACATTAGTTTTGAGCAAAACCGAATAAATCCATTTCTGTTTGTGTTATATTTCAAAAAATAATAATTTTTCAAAATTATAATTGCGAAGGATGTATTATTAATGACGTCTCCTATAGTATTTTTTAACAAAACAAAAGAAAAATCTAATACTTTTTTTGCGCTATTGAAAAACCGGCTTTATCTCAAAACCATTTACAATGTATTTATTCGGTTTTGCTTTTAAGCTACTCATATAAAAAGAATCAATCTTTATTGGGAATTTTTCTCAAAAATTTCAGTTTTTATTTTTAAATCTAGACTGCTATGGATGGAGAAAAAACATCAAAGGATTATAATTGCATCAGAAAATTTTATAAATGTATTTTCAGTAAAAGTGTATATTGCACTTGTGACATTACACTCATTTCGTTTCATATGTACAATCGATTTTTTATAAAAAAGGCTAGTCAAAATAATGGAGTAAAATTGAAACTAGTACCCCAAAACTGAAAATGTTCAAAACAGCTTTTCGCGGTAACTTGAGATTTATTTCCAGGCTTGCCATTACGTTATTTTTATTTGCGAACAACGCACGGTTGTTCAGCAACAATAAACAATAATAATGTTCCCGGCACCTCAAAAATCCGATTTTTTTTTTTTGCGATCGTTCGCGGGTCGTTTGTAAATGTTATTAAATGCGATTACATTGTTTTTGTTTGTCACTTCACTGTTTTCCGACGATAATGAACTACAATGTTCTCAACACCCCAACAATCGAATTTTCATTTTGCTATTTTCTTTTTACAACAGATTTATTTTTATCAATGTACATTCATTTTGATAACATATTGCGTTCTAATATGTTAATTAATCATTTTTTAATGGATTTTTAACGACATATTTTATTTTCGCGTTGACTTATTCATCATCTCGCGCGTCAGAGGTCGCAGAGTATCTGAGTTTCAATTTACCTATAGCATCGCAAAAATCACGTTCGTCGCAACTCTTTTTGCAACTTTTTGGTTGTTATGGTGTTGGCGTAGTTGTTGTTCTTTGTTGAAAAACTGACGTCGCAAACAAAAATAATCGAAAACCATATCACTTTTAGTATTTCAAAAATTGGATTCCAACCTCACATACATCATTTGTGTTTCTCCAGTTTTCTTTTTCCTTCGCAGCCAACTTCTCCACCGATATCATCGGCTCATGCGCCTTCGGTATAGAATGCAACAGCTTAAACAGCCAGACTCCCCTTTCCGTGTGTTCTCCAAGAGAATCGTAACCATAAGTCGTTTAAAAACTTGAAAGCTGCTATTGCAGGAAGCCATCCAAACCTTTGTAGGGCCTTAGGATTCGACTGCGAAGATCCAGACGTTACCAATTTCTACACTAACGTAGTGAGGGACACCATCAATTACAGATTAGAGAATAGCTACAGAGGAAGGACCTGCTGCAGCTGCTAATCGACATGAGGAGCGAGAAGGAGGGACAGGAAGATGGCTACAAAGGTGAGTCGGTTCTGGATGAGCAACAGAGACAGCAGATAATTGAAAAAAAAAACTGGACGTTTTCCACGAAACACCGAACTACTACACTTTTCTCGACGTGCGTTCCGCCAACCAAGTTGGCATCTTCAGTAGAAGATTAAAACTAAATTTCTAGCCTACACACTTGCACTATTATTACTTTCAAAAGCATCCAACTGTCTACTGTTTGTTACATTTCTAATTAATTTTAAATTATTTATGTTTATCCTATGGTTGTTGTCAAAAAGCGTGTTGGGCAACACAAGATTTTTCTGTTCTGCCATATTTCAAATGAGCAATGTGTTCTTTAAATCTAGTCAATATAGATAATTTTGTTTGCCCAATATACTTTTGATCACAATCTTTACAACTTATTTCGTATGTTCCTAACTTTTCGTTGTCGATTGTCGATTTTGTCTTTGGGGTTACCCAAAAGCGTTTGTAGTTTATTTTTAGAATTGTAAACCAAATTGATATTAATATTTTTAAATATTTTATCCAGTCCGCGGGTGAATTTAGGTTCATATGGTAACGAAGCAAATTTCGATCCTAAAAGTCGTGGAATTGTACAGGGTTCTCTTAAATTTATGCTTCATTATTAACTTATCTATTAAATGGACTGAGTAACCATTACTCTTAGCTATATTCTTCATTAATTGTTTCTCATGTTCAAACTCTCTCTTTACTGAGGGGAATTTTAACAAATGGATAATTAGAAAATTAAAAACTTGCCATTTTATGTTGAAAGGGTGGTGTGAATCGTTGGGAATATATCTAAGAATCGCGGGTTCTTTCCTATATACATCAAACTCTAACTTATTTTCACTATTTCTAATAACTGATACATCTAAAAATGGTAGCTGTTCATTGTGTTCCACTTCATATGTAAATTTTATGGTAGGGGAACAGTTATTTCATTTGGCAACAAAATTATCTAAACTAATTGCTTTTGTATCAAATACCGCGAAGAAGTCGTCCACATACCTGAACCAAACTCTAGGGAAATACTCGAATGTATCTTCTACTTCTGTCTCAAATTTACTCATGTGCAATTTTCAATTTTCTAATTCTCCGTTTGTTAAAATTCCCCCTCGGTAAAGAGAGGTTTGAACATGAGAAACAATTAATTAAGAATATAGCGAAGAGTAACGGTTACTCAGTCCATTTAATAGATAAGTTAATAAGGAAGCATAAATTTAAGAGAACCCTGTACAATTCCACGACTTTTAGGTAGAGATACTTACAATTGGAAATTTGCTTCGTTACCATATGAACCTAAATTCACCCGCGGACTAGATAAAAATTTTAAAAAAATTAATAATATCAATTTGGTTTATAATTCTAAAAATAAACTACAGACGCTTTTGGGTAACACCAAAGACAAAATCGACAATAACGAAAAGTCAGGAATATACGAAATAAGTTGTAAATATTGTGATCAAAAAGTATATTAGGCAAACAAAAGATCTATATTAACTCAGATTTAAAGAACACATTGCTCATTTGAAATATGGCAGAACAGAAAAATCTTGTGTTGCCCAACACGCTTTTGACAACAACCATAGGATAGACATAAATAATTTAAAATTAATTAGAAATGTAACAAACAGTAGACAGTTGGATGCTTTTGAAAGTTTAGAAAGCGTTAAGTGTAATAATAGTATGAATAAGGACAATGGTCCGATACCCACCAGTCCACTGTTTGCTCTGATAAACAGACAGTTACGATTCAGTGAACCGTGGCAACAAATTTGGTATAAATAGTGCAAGTGTGTAGGCTAGAATTTAGTTTTAATCTTCTCCTAAAGATGCCAACTTGGTTGGCGAAACGCGAGTCGAGAAAAGTGTAGTAGTTCGGTGTTTCCGTGAAACATCCAGTTTTTTGTTTCTACGCCGAAGGTTCCAGTACCCACTCCAGGAGCAGATAATTGAGCGTAGAGGCAATTGGCTAAGTGCATCTCCTTTTATTACATCTTAAGATAGCTAGCAATCATTGTTTTTGATGACCAAACTTTCAAAATAATGGCGTTTGCATTTTTTTCTAGGAGATGGAAGTTCATTGACGATGAACGAGATTAGTAGCGCAATGCTTTCTCTTTTTCGTAGCTGGTTTCGAGACCAGCTCAACAACTATGACCTTACCCTATTCGAGTTAGCAAGACATCAAGACATCCAGGAAAAAGCCAGGAGGAACTCAGGACTATCTTAGCGAAGCACGACAACCAGGTCACTTATGATTCACTGAGCGAGCTGAAGTACATGAAACAGGTCATCGACGGTAAGTATCAGAAATCATAGCATATGATTTAACTGTTACACTTATACACGGTGTCAATTTGAAAACGAACAGCATTTTATATTGCCTAAACTAATGACAGTATCAAAATTTTGGCGAAACACGTCAATTTACATATTCAAGGGGGACAACTTTTTGAGGCATTTGTTGTCGTATTACTTTCAACCCCCTAACCCCCAGGGCACCTACCCTAAAATTTTAAATGGCAACCACTATTTCTTTTGCCATTTTTGAGTTCCTTGTACAATTCTAGATAAGTCCCATATTTCTTTTTTGTCAAAATTTTTGTTAAAGATTGGTAGTTAACCTTATGAATGTGTGGAATGTATTTAATTTCTGAATTTTTTATTTAAAAATAATGCACTTTTACAGACAACTTTATAAAAAGAAAAACTATATTTTCGAAAAGTAAGACAGACTTATTCGCCTGAAATTGACGCCCCCTTTATTTGTCTAATTTTTTTATCGAATTGAAAGTTCAATAAAAAGAATTTTACATTGATTTTCATGAATTTTCAGAATGCTAAAACAAATTTTAAAAACTCGAATAGTAAGGGCGCGAAGAAAAAATACATTTTTGTAAGTTTCTGATCATGAACGTATATGATTATTATATGATTATTTCAAGTATTTGTGAGATACATCTAATTGTAAGTATAGACAACTTAAAAAAAAAAACGTCATCAAAGTTGGCCGAGAAAAAAGAAGTATTTCTATTCTCAATCGAATTTATAACCTTATTTACTTATCAAGACTATCACATCATATCACAGCCAATGATTATTTGACAAATTGTGACAGTCATTGTTAAAAGTTTGACATAACCGAGGAGCTTACACATGACCGCTATTTCCATCTCTCTCGTTCATAGCCTAGCATAGGGTTGATGACTTTTTTTGGATGTCTATATTATATCCTGTTTTATATTTATGTATATTGATAGCACTTCTGATATATGATTTGGTGTTAAACTTGAAAATACTCGTACCCATTGCATTAAATATGTAACAATACATCTCGATATATCTGGAAAAGTGTTGAAATATAATCACACAATAAACATACATTAGATAAAGGATTTTTTGGAATGTTGGATAAATTAAACGACCTACAATTTTCTGCCTCGTAGATCGTTATTTGTCTAACGTCCCGAAAAAAATCCGTCAATAGATGTTTTATGGACGCAGCCGATAACTACCAATAAACATACATTTTTGTGACAGAAAACTATGGATCACATGTTTAAGTAAAAATACAGTGTATTAAAATATAGTGTCTTTTTATTATTCAAAATACATATTATACACTTCCCGATAAGGACATCATTTTGCAGCACTATCAACCGTTTCTTTATTAAATCAAAACCGTAGTTTAGCAATATTTGTAAAATAGAGTACACTCCGGATATAACGGACCCTGTATAGAAGCTGGTTTAAGTCTGTTATATCCACGAAAACTATTTGCAGAAAAACTTTGAGATGCGAACGGGACACATCCACATCAGTAAGTCCGCAATAGCCGATTGTACTTTATTATTAGAGTTCAGAAATTAGTGCACCCTAACAGAACCGTATTAATGGAAAGTAGGTAGCACTTGTGGGAGGTGATTATAGGTGTAATTAAGAATGCTAGAATTTTCGTAAAGCAACGTAGGACCCGTGTCAAACGAACGTATCAACGAATTATTGGCGATTTTTTTATTGGGGTTGTAGGTAAAGGGGGTCTTCCGCAAGCTGGGGTTTTATAAACGATCTTGGGCGTCGTTGATAACACTAAAAGAAACGATTGTGGCTGAAAATTAATTCTCTCGAAATTGATTTTGATTTTTCATTTTCGATCAGACTTAATCGAGCGGAACTTCAGGTACGTAAAAATTCTCCTATATAATTATTATTTCCCTGGTAACGCTCGCCTTGAATAAAACCTTCTCGCTATTCGTCGTCATGCAACAAAAGGTGTTAAGGTTTTGAAGATTACAAGTACCTCTCTACTTTCAGTGTTCCGTTAAAAAAATAAACACAACAATGCCTCTTCTGCTCACAGCTGCCTACACTCCAAGTTTTTTTTTGTGGATGTGGCGTTTCAATATAAAGGTGAGGGTTATGTGCACTCCAAAAGACTCATATTCTAAGAGTTAACATAGCCCGAAAGATGGAACCAAGCCTCATCAGTAAAGAAAAAAAACTTTTCGAAGACAGCATCGCTAAAACGCTAAAACGCATTGTTAAAAAAGTTAATTAGCCAAACTTTATTTACTTACATAATTGGTCTTAGTGGTTCGTCCGCAGATTGCAGACGATATGGATGAAGTTCCAAATAATTTTTCAAAATTGTTTGACATACTATGTAGAGCAGATTCACTTGTTGGGTCAGATGACTAATTGATGTTCTTGGAGTGTCGTTATCACTAACCATTTCAGCGTTTTCTTCTGTCCTTACTCTAGGTGTGCCACTTCCTTGTTTCAGACCAGCTAAATTGGTCGAAACGAATAACTCTTTCTGGAAAATCTTCCCTGAAGTCCTCATATGCAGCTCTCATCGAATATATCTAGTTTCCATTGATTCGACTGTCATTTCTAAGATTAATTTCAAATGAAACATGCATCTGTTCTTCATTAAAAATGAGTTCCATTATTTATTTTACGACTGTGACAGCCATTTGTCAACAAAGCTTCACCTCGCCATAATCGCTATTTCACTATTTCCATCTCTTTCGTTCATAGCCATATTTGACGCAATTTTTGAATGACGCGTTAATTTCGGTTTTTCTAAGACTAAGTTTAAGGTCTAGACGTTGACAAATCAGTCAGTTAGGACTCCAGTTTTTATTACTTAAGATGTCAGAGAAAAAAATTGGAGAGGGTAGGGGTGTAATGCATTGATTATACAGTATTGATTGAAATAGAATCGTAGAATCATTATTAACGAATATCCAAAAAAAAAACGTCATCAAAGTTGGTCGAGAAAAAAAGACGTATTTCTATTCTTAATCGAATTTATAACCTTATTTACTTGTCAAGACTGTCACATCATATGACAGCCATTGTTTATTTTACAAATTGTGAGAGTCACTTGTCAAAAGTTTGACATAACCGAAAAGCTTAGACATGGCCATTATTTCCATCTCTCTCGTTCATAGCCAGAGTTGATGGCGTTTTTTTTTTTTTTGGATGTCTATTTTATAGTACAATAACTTATGTGATTAATCCTCTCTGCTTACCTGAACTAGTTCACTTTACTAAAGACCCTTTTTCATCTTGAACACATCTATTACACTATTCGATACTAGACAACTAATAACTGAAGGACTGAAGACAACGCTGACGTTCAGCGTTGATAGGATAGACTAACAACAATTGTATCCTTACGTATTGAATCTTTGGCGTAATTTTTAACTGTATTATAAGAAATATACATATATTTAACGTTGTTCACTTTACAGAAGCACTAAGGTTGTACCCTCCTGTCTCCCTCTTGCCCAGACAGTGTGTGAAAGACTTCAAGGTGCCCGGTGAAGACGTTGTCATCGAGAAGGGCATAAGGGTGTTGATTCCAGTGGTGGGAATCCATCATGACGATCGCTACTTCGAAAACCCGGAGGTCTTTGACCCGGAACGATTCAGCGACGAGAATAGGAAGAATATACCTCAATTCGCACATCTACCTTTTGGAGATGGACCTAGGAAGTGCATAGGTAAGGTGATTATTCTCATCAAAAACAGACCGTTCTTATGTCTATAGGTTTTGATACAATAAGAGATGATCATTTAGTTGTTGTCAAAAAAGCATTATACTTCTTAGACATATTTTCTATTGTGTGAATAAAGAAATATATTATTTTTCTAACGAATCTGAGACTAAATTAAAACGCCACCAAGAATTTCGGATGTACATTTTTCCAAACGACTTCTGGTATTCAGTTCTGTGATTGGTAAAATATGTATGTATATACATATATTGCAATGTTTATTATTGCAAACAAATTTATTGCAAAAAAACTGTGTCAATCAAACAATTGAAGCTTTAGCTTATTTTCTTACGACTTATGAACTCCTTTAGCACAAATATAAGGTAATTAAAACACGACGTGTTCCGTCAATATCAAAGGAATTGGGCTAGCTACAGCATAAACAGAATATATTTGCCCGTGAACTGTGCACAACGAACGTAAAAACAGACACTCTTCGAAGGGCATTTACGGCTTCAGATACAAAAAGAAATGCGCATAATTTCAGGTTTTGTCTATTGCGGTAAAGTTACTGTTGCTGCTACTGTCATTAGTCATTATTTAATAACTGTGATGTCTAAAAGCACTAGAGTGAGTTATTAGTATATACATATTTCATGTAATATATCGTCGACAATATTCTCAAACCTCGTAAATGTGTAACACAACATTTTCCAGGAGAGCTAAAAAACGTCCTGTTTTATATTTTTTTAAATAAAATAAAAATCTAATGAATATATCCTACTAATATTGAATAAAAAAATGACACGGTATACATTTTTTATTTTTTGGGGTAATATTGCAGAATTATACAGAAAAATGTAACTTATGAGGTTTGGTTTTTATTAATTAGTTATATTTACGAGGTTTGTGCAGCTTCTGAAACAAGAAGTGTAGTATAACGAGGCATTTTATTTTCAAAGTAAACACAAACTAATAAAAAAGAACTTAATAACATTTTAAAATTTTGTAAAACACATGGTAGTCAGCTTTAAGAACTTTGGTTAGTTCTTGCAAGTTCTCATACTTGTCCTTTAGAATGCCAGGGGCAGTGGTGTATAAACCAACCGGCTTTTCGGCTGAAATTTTTCCGGGTCTTTGGTGGATGGACTGCCAGGTATCTGTCATTTTCAATTTATACTCAATGGTAAGGTCTAATCCATTATACTTTAAAGGCCGCTTTACAGTTTGCAATTTTCTGCTGAATAAAAATTGCCAGCAATTTTTATTGCGCGCACGCGTATTTATTGGACAATTTGTTAATAAATACAAATATGTGTGCGCGCAATAATAATTGCGAACTGTAAAGCGGCCTTAAGGTTCTCAAATCCGTAACAACTGGATCACCTGCCTTTTTACCAGGACCAATGATCTAATATTTTAAATTAGAGTAAGCCTTAAAAAATGTGTGTTCTAAGTAAATCACATTGTAAGGCATTGAATTTTTTTGTGCAGTTTCAATTATATTTACATAATCAGCTGGAACGCTTATAATCCTATTCTTTATTTTCCGTTCTATCACACTATGCACGGAATCACAACTCCTTTGTATATGCCTCCCCTTCTCTAAAATCTTTTGAATAATACACACATGTTTTAATGCTGAACATTGCAGTAGAGTGTTCAACAAAATAGAGTTTCTATTTTGACATGTGCATGTGCAACCGTCACTACACAAAATTATCTCCGTTACCTTTTTCCAATACTATCTGTAACGCGCGCCAAACTGCTCATGTCACTAAGTACATCCATACGGTCACAGTTTAGATATAAGTTTATATCTAAATTGTAATAATGTGATACGAAGTTTGGACTGTCATTATAAGATAACAATAGTTACGAGGTTTGGTTTCTGTAGATTTTCAGGATCAAACTCATTTTTATTTCATACGAGGTTTGGTAATATAACGTAGAAACATACGAGGAATGGTTTGGTGCAAAAAAAAAAAACAATTTGAAAAAAAATCGATTTGCGAAGTTTGAGAATATTATCGACGATATGTAATTCTCTGTGGTATTCTTAGGAAAACTTTAGTATTATATTTAGTATATTCAGTGGACAATGTTAGTAAAATATTTTCACATCAAGCTTAAGTTCTTCTCCGTTAGCCTATTTAATTATTGTATTAGAATCTTTTTATAAACAACTGTATAATATTTGGCATAAGAGCCGTATAACACAATGGAAGTGGCTGCTTTGGTATTCTACTTAGATGAGTTCTTTTCGTGGTCCAGTCCGTTACTGTAAGTTTGAAAAAATTAAATATCTACCTGTAGTTTATAGAAAAAAAAATCACCTAGGAGATTTGAGAAACGTACATACCCTACTTAAAAATAAATAAACGTACCTACTCTCTAACAGAAGATACTAGTTGAGATTATTTTTTGTCGCATTCAACTAACAACCTAAAATGTATTTTTCATTTCAAGACCTCACATTGTACAATTCGTTGAAATAGAAATCTTGAATAATCAAAGTTTGGTATATGATTTGCAAGGCAGCAGCATAGCTAAAATGATAGATATTGATAGACATTTGGTTAGGTGCCGACTTTGTTGGACAGCCAAAATATATCTGATCCCACTAACATGTAGGTACTAGAGGTCGATACTATTATATCCCCACAGAAGTATCACAACACAAGGTCTATCAAGTACACGTAAGGGTTTTTGTATATTTTTTTTAATATAATAAATATTCTTGTCCCAAACGTCACACTAATGCCATAACAAGAAGGTACAATTCAAAAGCAATACACCAGCAACAATCTACTAATAGTAGATTTTTAGAAAATTAATTTTAGACGAATTATGACAAACACTCTTTCATACCAAAAATTCATTTTTATTTTTTCTTTTGCTAAATACATCACTAGGTATAACTTCCTTAATGTTATTTTACAATTAGTGGTAAACAACATAGACCCTCTTCGACTTTTATAGTAAAACATTAAATAGTGAAAAGTAAAAAAATATGTCAGTTAGATAAATGCACCGTTTATTTTTTCCTCAATTCTGAATTAATGAACTTTTTAATTTTTTTAAGGTGAAAGGTTCGGAATCATGCAGACTAAAGTGGGATTGGCGTGTATCCTAAGAAACTTCAGAGTGACCCTTGATGAAAAAACTCAGTTTCCTATTAAGATGGACCCCAACAAGTTTATACCGGAAATTCAAGGTGGAGCCTGGTTGAACATAGAGAAACTTGAATTGGGAGTTTAAAACATGTTAAATACAATTAAATACAAGATATTTTGTAGTAACTTTAAATAGAATAGGACATATCAGTTCACTGATACAAAATGTACAGGGTGATATATTTATCGTAGGAAGTGAGTTTTTCTCAGAAACGAATAAGATAAGTTACTTTTTGTGAATGGTAAATTACTTTTATTCACCTTCACTCAAAATAAAGACAGTAATAAAAAAAATGTCTTAACGACGCTAAGCGTCGCGACGCCTCGATATAAATTTTTTAACAACGTACTTTCTTTCCCTTAACAATTTTTTTACTTAACAAAGGTATAATTAATTATGACTTCCTTTTCTATTTGATTTATTTTATATCTTGAATATTTAAACAGTTATGGTTTATTTATTCGTAATAAATAGACCATAACTGTTCAATAAATATTCAAAATGCAAAAAAAAGTGCAACAGATAGTGCACTCCGTAGGAGTACACCATCTGTTTTTCTCGTAAACTGTCAGCTAAATGAATAGGTACAATTTGTGTGAAGAATGTATCAATTTACTTGCCTCTACTAAAGTCAGAAGCTTTTCCCTTTTAATACAAAAATAAAAAATATAACCTAACACTGCTAAGCATCGCGATGCCGCGAATTCTTTACAATGTAGCAGTATAACCAATCTTTTTATGATTGACATATTTTTTTATATCGTTATTATTTCAAGTTATTAGGAGAATTCACCGAGAAATCGGCCATAACTTTTGAAACAATGAAAATATGAAAAAAAAATATCAAAACAAATGCAAAAATCAAAAACATTTTTAAGAAAATAAAAATAAATAGGTATATTGTTAAAAAAAATTGAGGCTTAGCGTCGCTCAGCTTCATTCAGCTATATTTTTAATTTTTGTCTTAATGTTAAGTAAAAATAAGTAAATTTATAACTTAAGTAATTTATACATAAATTATATTCAATTAGCCAGCAGTTTACGAGAAAACAGATAGGGCACTTACAATAATAATAAATCGACCGAATAATAATAAAACGATAATTTTTTAATGTTCAAAAAAAATGTTAAATAGAAGATCACAATTAATACACCTTTGTAATGGTAAATTAAAAAAGGTATGTTGTTAAAGCGTCGTTAAGACATATTTTTTATTCTTGCCTTAATTTTGAATAAAGATGAGTAAAAGTAATTTATCTTTAAAAAAAAATCTCTCAGCCGTTTCTGAGAAAAAAACTCACTTCCTATGACAAATTGATCACCCTGTACATACATACCTATATACATATTATGTGTACTCAATAATACATACAGTGTCCAATTATTATTTATTTCATATTTAATTTTACGAGTAGTAAGTAGTTGTTTCAGCAGTGGCGGTGCGTGATATTTCAGTTAGCCATACCTTGAAAACGACGCATGGGACCCACTTCACTTTTTAGGTGATGGCTATACACCTCTTACAGAAAGGATTTATAGTGAAAAAATCGTCAGCAAAGTTTGCGAAAAAATTTTCAAAAACACTGGAGCACTCCCTGGGTTCTCAGTAACGCTCTGTGGGATATTTGCAGTATATTTTTTTTTTTATAATCTAGAAACAAATATAAGGAGACGTTTTTCGATTTGTTGTAAAATATTTTTTTTTCAAAAAGTTATGGCCATTTTAATTTTAATTTTATAGGAACATTTTGTTTCCCAAAATTAAAATGGCCATAACTTTTTGAAACAAAAATATTTTGTAACAAATCGAAAAACGTCTCCTTATATTTGTTTCTAGATTATGAAAAAAATATACTGCAAATATTCCACAGAGTGTTACTGAGAACCCAGGGAGTGCTCCAGTGTTTTTGAAAATTTGTTCGCAAACTTTGCTGACGGTTTTTTCACTATAAATCCTTTCTGTAAGAGGTGTATAGTCATCACCTAAAAAGTGAAGTGGGTCCCATGCATCGTTTTCAAGATATGGCTAACTGAAATATCACGCACCGCCACTGGTTGTTTGTAAATAAGTATATTATACAGGATATCATTAAAACGTTTTATACCTACTCTTGAATCAATTATTAATTTATTATTTTGGTAATAGGTCTGTTGAATTCTTGACGTAAAGTGCGATAGTGGAGTGGAATGTAACTATTAGTGAGTGAAACTATTAAGTTTTCTTTATTTGAGTCACTGACAGTTACCATTGTGTGCAGTCACCTTTTCGCTGCAAGACGGCCTTAATTCTTCTGGGCATAGTTTCCACTAGGCTTTTTGCAGAACTCTAGCGTGAAATTAGCCCAAATCTCTTGTAGCTTTAATTCTAAATATCCAACTGTTCGAACTGGAGAAGTTCGTAGTTTTTTTCATATGGTTTCAGAGAGTCTCTATGGGGGACAAATCTGGACTGATAGAAGGCTAGGATAGGACGGATCTGGACGGATAGGAATATTATTGTTCTCAAACCACGTACAGTCTTTGCGGTGTGACAAGGCGCACCGTCCTGTTGAAAACAATATTCTCTTCCCGGTAACTTTAAGTAACTTATGGATGGTAATAACTCCTCCTAAAAAAATGATTTGGATGTCTGAGCATTAACAGTGCGATCAATCATACGTAGGCAACCTACTCCTGGAGAGGACATACATCCCCAAACCTTTATAGACCCAGTAAATTTCACTTTGCGCTTCAAGCAACTAGAATGATATTCTTCTCCTGAAAGTCGAAGAATTCTACTTGTGGTATCTCCAACAAAGACATTTGAAATTTTGAATCATCACTCCAGATAATAGAATCCCACTTGCGTAATGCCCACTTATGTTGCTCTTGTCCACAACAATCGGTTTCTTTTCTGTTGTTGAGGTAACAGAGGTTTTGTTTTGCCTAAAGTGCATGTAATGAATAAAAGCTGACCAGTATTATGCTCGTAAAACTTACCTTGTAATAACCGTATCCCATTTTTTTCACACGCCGTAAGCATATATGCTTCGAAATCCGTCTTCCGATCTCCCCACTAGATAACAAGTTCCCTTGGAGAAATACGACGGTCTTGTTTAATAAGCATTCGGAGTACATGACTATCTCTCTTCCTCATGTTTGAAATTCTATCAGATTTGACTTTGATTTTAACATTCCCTTTTTCATACAACGAAATTACCACTGTACTCCATGGGAATTTTAAATTTTTTGGCAATTTGACGCCTGGAAATACCGTCTATATGGGCAGAAATTATATAATTTCTCAGATCTTCGGACATTGGTTTTCCACGCACCATTTTTGTCAAATCGTTATTGGCACTACGCACTTGACACCTAGAAACGAACTACTTAACTAACTGTTTGACACTTTGTCGTGACGCTGTTATTTCATTTAAGTTTTCAGAGCAACCCTCGACCTTTACCTGATACGGAAACTTTTTATTCCGGTCCAATTCTTGTCCGCAAATTCTTGTTCCAAACCGCATTTTCTTTTATGTACTCCCATTTACATCCCCATAAGTGTACAACTTGTGTCTATATTTAACTTATGTTTATATCTAACTTTTCCTCATAATGTGTTTATGTGAAATCTAGCGTTTGCAGAAAATATTTTATATTCAGAATAAGGGTGGTCCAATTCCTATGCGACTGGGCTTGTACGAGCAGGTACCATACACTTGTTGCACTCACGTAATTCAGTAATAAAAAAAATATTTTCAGAGATTATCGCCACGCTCGATAAATATTATATTTGATTACTGCTGCATTTGACACCACCACTTTGACTTTGATGAATTCCACGATTTGTATGTTTTTTGTGATATTAATAAAGACATATACATTTAAAGATATAAATATACAGAAAAAAAAACAAGGAACTAAATAATTAATCACAAACATCATAAAGTGTGCACCATATGGGAAAATTATTATTATTCTTGAAATTTAACTTATATGATGAAAAATTCGAACGAGTTACATGACTTTCGGTATGTACTTGTCAAAGGAGTAGGTTCTCTAAGGCGGGGTTTTGGCCTATTTTGCATTTTCAGAAAAAAAAAACAAAATTTTGTATATTTTTATCATCTATGAACCATATAAAGTCGATCCCCCCATAAACGCGTGGTCAAAATACCCTCCCCCCCCTCTTGCAACCCCCTTAAACCCATGTACGAGGCACATATACAGGGTGAGTCAGAAAGAATGGGCCAACACTAAACTGGAGACACTAAACATCAAAATATTATGATTGAGCTCAACATGCATTATACCAATGTCGCTGGTTTAAGAGATACAGCGTGTTCAAAGTTTAAATTTTATTCTGAAATTTCTCAATAATTGAGAAAGATTTGACAGTACAAATCTGAAAATTGGTAGTTTTATGTGTTTTGGTGTGAGAATTATGAATTTTAAGCTTATTTTGACGTTGCTCCTAGATGGCGTATTATTTAGGTAAATTAAATTGAAACATATTTTTTCTATCTGTTGAGTCATGCGTAAAACAATCTTGAGAATCTAAGAGAACGCTTAATT
Source organism: Aromia moschata (assembly GCA_029963805.1). NCBI lineage: Eukaryota > Metazoa > Arthropoda > Insecta > Coleoptera > Cerambycidae > Aromia > Aromia moschata. The sequence continues at coordinate 24,528 of JAPWTK010000884.1, forward strand.
CTACAGAGAAAAGGTACGCTTGTTTAGGTCGTCTAAATCTATCGGTTTTTAAGTTATTTGCGTTTAAAAGGTTCAATGTATTTTGTTAATTTTTTTAGGCGCTGATGTTGCTATATTTTTCCTACGTAGACTTGTGTCAACATTTGCTAAACTTACATATCATTAAATTATTAGATTATTATTTGTGCAAGAGGACTAGCTAGTAATCAAAAAATGCCACGACATCGACAATAGTTTTTCTAACAGTGAGATGCATTATATGATTTGTATATTTGCTCAGGAAAATTTTAACAGACATGAGGCGGCCCGCAGATATCTACAATTATTACCAAAACAGAAGGCAGCCTAATCATAAACTTTGCAGAAATCTTTGTAATCACTTAGGCGAAACTAGATCTTTTCCCCCTTTTACACATCCTGTAAAAGAAAGATATTTTCAACGTGAGTTTAAGGTGAACATTTACTGTGGTGTAATTTCTGATTTTGTATTTGGACCTTTTGAATTGCCACCCAATATAAATGGACCTCGGTACTTAAACTGTCCTCAACATCATTAAACAAGCTCCTAGAAGACGTACCACTAGCATTAAGAGAAAACGTGGTTTATGCACGACGAAGCGCAACCACATTTTGTCTTGCCACTACGCCAATATTTGCATGAGCATTTGCGTCATCGTTGGATTGTCCGTGGAAGTGAATTTGTTTGGTCACCAAGAAGTCCAAACTTAAACCCTCCTCGACTACTCTTTATGGTCAAATTTTTAGGATTCAGTTTATCAGGAAGGAGTTAATTCTATTCAGGAGTTGCGGCAGAGAATACCAGATGCCGCCTGGTAATACATTTAAAAATAATAGGAAAATTTTGTTTAACGCTCAGAGACATTTAAGAAGGTGTCTTATAAAAAATATTGAGGTAGGTGGTGGACACTTCCTACATTTGATTTGAAGTTTGTCATTATCACTATTACCAAAAATTGTTCTTGGTATTTACTGTTGCTTTGATTGCTTCTATCTATAAAAAATCATAACAAAATACATTGAACCTTTTAAATGCAAATAACTTAAAACCCGATAGATTCAAATTACTTAAACAAGAGTATCTTTTCTCTGTGGAATCGAGCGTTCTTTTAGACTCTTAACTTGTTCTCTGCGTGGCTCAACAGATAAAAAAATGTTTTAATTACCTAAATAATACGGCGAAACTAGCGCCCTTTAGAATCAACGTCAAAATAAGCCTAAAATTCGTAATTCTCACACCAAAAAACATAAAACTACCAATTTTCAGATTTATAATATAAAAACTTTCTAAATTATTGAGAATATCAGAATAAAATTTAAATTTTGAACACGCTGTATCTCTTAAACCAGCGACACTGGTATGAGGCATGTTGAGCTCAATCATAATATTTTGGTGCCTAGTATCTCCAGTTTAGTATTGGCCCATTCTTTCTGACTCACCTTGTATAATGATTTGGCCTTAAAAAGTCCACCGTACGATCAGACATGCATGCTTCCATCCATGATGTACATCTGAACCACCTCCCTCCTATTAACCATCCCTCTCTGAATGAAAACTGAAACTATAAATAAACTTCAATAATGAAGAGATATATGTGTTTTTCAGTTTTCATTGTTAAGATGTTCAACCGTGTTTCAGATTCATTCTTCTGGATGGAAAATATTGGTTCCCGCTAAAAAAAATCTACATGGCCAGCAATGGCCTAGAAATGACCTTGTAAGTGTCATGGTCAAGGGCAAGTAAATAGACATGACCTTTGGGTGACACCGGGTAGCCAATTGACTTTATATCTGAAGTTGCTCGAACTCTTCGTATATGCCCACATTAGAAAACAGTGATTTACATGTAAAAAATTAACTTGATCTTGAATTGATCTTGTAAGGTTCATGGCCATGGCCAATATAATACCTCTCAACAACTGTTCATAACTTTTTTTATTAAAAGATTTGTTGCAGACTACTAATTCTCCGGGTTTATGATCTGCAAAATACCTACATTAGGCAAATTCAATAATATAGCCAAATAATCAACCTTCATCCCTCTATATCTTGATTCCTAATCATAGAATATTTTTTGGTACATAAGAACTTTTGTTCAGGAAGTCGAGAACTATCATATATTCAATGTTTAGACAAATCAATCGGGACCCACTTTCCATTTGTTTTGTGCGGGGTCCTTTGACGTTCTATTCCAATATCTGTTTTTAGGGACTTCTTAATCTACAAAAGCCTTTTAAAGCTCAATTTGAGCGTTTTTTTCAATAAAGTCAAATTTGATAGGTACCGAAAGTCACGGGAGGAAGTGCTGAGTAATTGAGAGAATAATTATTACTTCCTTTAAATTAAGTTCGATTACCAAGGACATCGGTGAAAGGGGTTTACCAATTAGAATGTACATATGTACACGAAGAAGAGTTATACGTCTCGAGAGTCCATCGAAATTATGAAACCATAGAACAGTTTCAATATAGTGGATGGTTACCCCATCATCAATACATGGAAGTTAGCATTGTGCGAACCCAAAAAACCAGCGGAGTACTACCGTCGTGACTGATGAACTTGGTTACCCGATCATAAGCATGTGACCGATGCGTGTGACCAATCAGCCATAGTCATGGCGGACACAATTGACCAGCGAAACGAGGAATCATCAAAATATACTAGGGTAGGAAATTGCACCATTACATATTGGCGATACATGTGTAGAAGAGAATAAGTTAAAAGATACCAGTAAGGACAGACAAAGACAATTAGATGCTACAGTGGTTCACGCTTGTGCACCTATTAGAAACGTATAACCTAACAGGTTGTGGGGTGGGATATTGCCTACACGCCTTTCGTTGAATTTGAGTGGAGTGGAACTCAGTACTTTTTCGCCGCTATTGGCGTGCACATTGACTTAGCCGTATGAAACGAAATTCTTACGTAATTCTGACTTTTACAATTATCCCATACACTTAAAAGAAGTGTACGAACATAATTTGTATTTATTTTCAAATATTTGTATTCCTTAATTAACCGGTCTGCAAGAAAATAAAATTGAAGTTCTATAAAAAATAAAAAAATAAAAATATAAATCAATCCAGTTATAATACGAAAGAAATAAAAAATGCCTATTGAATAAGTGGTTCAAAAATGTCGCCCCTTTGTGCTTCGCAAAAACCTAGTCTATCGTAAAACTCAGTTCTTACGCGTTCTAACACTGCAGGGAAAATATTATTTAGGACTTGTACAATTCTGGCCCGTAAATCATTTAAATTTCGTGGTCTTTCATATTCATGTTCGTAAATAGTTTGTATTAAATATCCCCAAAGGAAGAAGTCGTTGAGCGATAAATCGGGGGATCTGGGTGGCCATTTAATTGTGCCCGTAGTACTAATAAGTCGCCCAGGAAATGTGGTTTCCAAGAAATGTGTTACTTGTCGGCTGTTATGGACCGGGCAGCCGTCTCGTTGAAACCACACATTCTATTTACGCAAACACAGCTAAACTGATTCCTTATTTCGATTATTGTACTTATTGTTAGAGTCTAGAGAAGAATGCAATTCACACGTGGGCATTATAATTTATGGGCGGGGCGTCCCGCCTACATAATTTTATTGGTTCCCTATTGATGTAAACACAGAGACAGACAATAAAAGAGAAGAAGAGACAGAGAATAAATTATAACAGCTTTAAAACAACATATCAGTCTGGCAACTAAGGATATAATATTTCTCTGTCAATTCCCTTTATTTGAAGAGTTTATTCTTTTCTTATTTATTAATGCTCGGCTTTGAAATCTTGCACTTTCCTATGGTGTATATCACAAGGAGCCGAACAAGACAACAGTGTATATAGTAATTTCTGGATAAGCCGACAGTATGACCGGCGAAACGTCAAAAATGAAAATTCATCAAACACGACAATACCCGGAAACTACCGAGTTATATACCGACTTTTTGTTTATTTACTTATAATATACAGAGCATCATTTTTTGTTCTTCTTATTCTTGTGAATGTTATTATTTTATACAGTGCTAGTCAAAAGTCCCCCCACTCGTATCTTTTGAACGGTTATACCTAGGCTAATGAAAAGAGTAAAAATAAGCGGATATAAGCTTCTCTACTAGTGATATCAGATGACGTAATCACCATAGATGACGTCACATGGCCAGTGTGACCAATAACATTAAATGGGACCCTAAGGCAAGTGAAACCTCCTGTGAAATGTATTTAAAAAAAAACGGTTCAGACATAATAATTTTATTTGAGCTTTTTAATTTTATTTGGGGTAGTTTTGATGGTTTATATAAATAAACACTAAAATTTCAATCGATCGTTCAATTAACATAAGATACAAAAACCAGCTCCTATACTAAGTGTTCAAAATGTGCTTCATCTAATAATTTTCTAATGATCTTTTGATTAAGCTTTTGGTGATGATCAGACTTGATATCTTTAGTTATGCTATGTTTTATCGTAACTGTTACAGCAGGGACTGTAACAGTGTGCCCTACTGGAAGCACTAGCTTCCCCTGCTAGCCACTAGCCCTTGTTTAGGGCTAGCTTACCTCTAAGCTATATACCTGGGTATATGGGGCTTAAAACCAGAAATGGCACTTTGGATATACTCCAAAGCAATAATTCCCACGGTAACGTATGGCTCCCTGATCTAATGGCATAAAACCACAAAAAAAGGCAGCCATAGCAAAGTTAGGCAAGCTGCAAAGACTTGCCTGCTTAGCAATAACAGGGGCCATGCAAATAACGCCCACTGCAGCTATGGAAGCAATGCTGTGTCTTCCAAATATACACATTGTGTTAGAGGCAGAGGCCCTAACAGCAGCGTACAGGCTAGAAATTTCTGAATATGGAGTAACCACCACAAGACGGGGATTCCATAAAGATATTGAAAAAATTAAAGCAACACCGCATGTTAAACATGCGGTAAGACAGAATTCGCCGTGTCGTAGTCTTCCCCAAACCTTATCGGGTGATTATACCGAATGAGGGAGAGGAAGACAAGATACACATGCCAGTTCAGCAGAATGGAACCATCTGGTACACAGTGGTGTCCATCACGGAACAAAGCACTGCAGCGGGTGCAACAAACAGAGATCCAGGAAGCGAAATCAGCATAAACTTGGGGAACTCAGTAATCGCATTTCCAGGCAGAAATAACTGCAATATCCGCTTGTGCGCAGATGATAAGGAGGTCTTACACAAATAAGAGGATCCAGATTCTCTGATAGTCAAACAGCACTCAAAGTCCTAGGCGCAGTGAAGATTGGCAGGCACATAAAGACTATCGATTCGCTTATACAACTAGCGGAACACAACAGTATTACTCTCAAGTGGATGAGAGGACACCAAGGCCACGAAGGGAACGAAAGAGCGGACTTTTTCGTAAAGAAAGGGGCTGATGTTCCACTGATAGAGCCGGAACCCACCTGCGGTCTGACCTACTAGACAGCCAGGAGGGCCATAAAGGGCTATTAAGAGAAAACATTTCATATTTCTCACAGAGCGAAAGTCCCCGGGTTGAGACAATCGTGGATGTTCATTGGTGAACCATCCTGGGATAAATCAATAGATCTTATAAAACTGGGTAGAAACCAGCTGAGATGGATAGTGGGACTGTTCATAGGACACTGCCCACTCATGCAACATCTCACCACAATTAGAATGAAAAATGATCCCGATTACAGGACGTGCGGAGAGGAGAAAGAAACCCCCCTTCCCCATATTATGCGCATGCCCAGCACTGGCAGCTGTTAGGCATTCGAACTTTGGGGCTACAACAATAGAACCAAGAGCAGTAACAGACACTCCAGTAGAAACTGTCCTTAAATTTCTTAACTATTGCGATTGCGATTGCGATTGCGATTGCGATTGCAATTGTAATTGTAATTGTAATTGTAATTGTAATTGTAATTGTAATTGTAATTGTAATTGTAATTGTAATTGTAATTGTAATTGTAACTAAGGGCACTATTTAGGAATTGCTAATCTGAATTTATAGCAACATGAAGATTAATATTAAACTGCATCCCTATGAATATTTTTCCGGATAGTAGGCCATTGACTGCAATTTAAATTTGATAATATTACACAGCAAATAAACCTGCATAATGCGAATTTACTTAAAGATTCGGTTGGTTGCTAGGCGAATGTAAAGATAAATGATTATCAAAAATGTTATCTTATTTTATCAGCACCTTATTTTGAATGATGGGTAACTAAAGATTATATATTTTAATACAATACACTCTTCGAAAAAAATACACCGTACAAAATATTTAAAGAGCTACAATTATAGTGCCCATTAACAGAAAATCTGAATAGAATATACAGGGTGCGGCGCAAATACTTTAAGTTAACCGTATATGGAAAATGACAAATACTCGACCGATCTCTTTGTTGAAAATATTGATATCACAGGACACTTCAAGTTACAGTCAACTTTGTTCTTTTAAACATTGGAACATGCTGCTTTTTATATCATTTTTGAAATATACTGAAATTCTACGTTGAAAATCATCAACGTATCCAATATGGAGAAAACCGCCTTCGAATCATATTCATTTACATTTTTTTTACTAGAAATCATAGCCATTCAATATTCACTTTATATCAGATAATAACATTATCTAGAAGGCTAAAATTTTACATAGCGAATATTAAGGTTTTATAGAATATCTGATATAGCTAGTAATTTTTGTACGTTATACAGAATACAGATCAGTAAATACCAAGCCACCAACTGTGATAAATTCAAAACCAAATAACTGGATTATGTTCAGTGAAACACCCTGTGTTTTATAATTTCTTTCTGTATTAGCATTCTCTATATCTAAAACCAACTGATTATAAGCTATTAAAAATTTACAAGACCTGAAAAAAACTATTACTTACCAAAACGTATGCTGTGAAAAGTAATTGAAAACTTATTTATTAGATATCATTCCGTGACATTTGTGTATTGATGGCAGTACATTGCAATTACCTATTGCTATTAAAAATGCACTAGCGCCATCTGTCAGTTTATAGAGCGGCGTCAAGCTACAATGGATTCAGAGATTCGATAATAATATATGACATAATCCCACAAATTACCAAGTTGTTCAAATGCCAGCAAAAGTCTTCCTCTCAACAATCGTTACCATTACCGTAATTAACATTAACTTCTGTAAGTGCTTACTTTTAGATTTTAAGTATATGAGACACTTTAAATAACCTACTAGTAAGCAACATAAGATGGGCAATGTTACTTTTTCATACAGCTGATTTTCTAAAAAATTTCTGTACTTACAAAAAATGGTAAAAAAAATCTGAAAAAACTCATTAGGTTTCATCTATATGTAAATTATTAACGCATACATATAAAACTAAAATTTGTGCAACATATCCATACACCTTGAATAAATAGATTACAGACAAAGCAACAAATATAGTACATTATCCAGCAACAAACCTTATTTGCATTTATGATTTATATAAACATTTCCAACATTTATTGTTTTTGTCAAGGAGTGTATTGGTTGCATATTTCGTATAAAGTTAAATACTCAGTAGTATCCTGTGTTATCATGATTATGAGATGCGTTCGCAGGAAAATCTCATAATAGATATAAGGTGTATTTAATTTAGGGTACAAAAAATACTTAATTTGGTAATGTTAGATTCTGTTTGGTCTTACAGACTGGGACTGTGACTAACTACTACATCAGGTAAGCCAAATGTTTTTTCACTAAAGACAAACAATGCAAAAAACAATATTCATGCAAAATAACAAACATATTACAAACAAATTTATTAAAAAACGTTTAAAACCTCAAGTTCAGATCAATATTTAGCTTGGCAAGTTTCAGTTGGGCCGCTCAGTAGAAAGTAGTATCGATACTAGGCGATATAGACCAGAACAATATAGTGAAAATGTTTTATTTATACATTTTACATCTTTCTGTTGTATATTGTACAATTTTCTCTTTCGACTGTACTTAAAAAGGCTTTATGAAATCGATACTGATAAGTACCGATAACGTTAATTGCGTTTGTAGCCGGTAGCCGTTTTTACTATTTCCGTCCTTTTTTACCATCTGCACATCTCGCGATCAAAATAAAATTTGCCAAGCTGTATTATATACTTCCACATACAATTTTTTCCTACATTATTTAAAATTAAATCTCAATAATGTACAGGGTGAGCGAAACTCGATGTCTCAGCTCGATTATATGAAAAGGAAAAACGATAGAAAAAATCTGAAAATAGGTTCTTAAATGGGATAGAGTAAGGTCCATTTTAAACCAAATTTGCATATTTTTCCATATTTGGAAACTGAAGTAATGACGTCATCGAATTTTTTTTCCCAGAAACATACCTGTATTTTGGCATATTTAAAAAGAGCTCATTTTTCTGAACAAGTTTAGTAAACAAAAAAATTTGCTATGTTTTTCCGTTAAAAGATTATAAGCAAATGTGTAAAAAATTTGTAAAAACCATTATCAAAAATTCGCAATCGTCACGATTCAAACAAGTAGCATCTGTAAGCATATAGCAAAGTCGCATCTGTCAATAATTAAGCTAATGGTTGACAAATATTGTTTTGTTGTCATTTGACTTTGAAAAATGTCCACGCACAACGAAAAAGTCGACATGTTATTAGTTTATGGAGAATCTCAAAAGAACCCTAGAAGAGCAGTTCAGTTATGCGCCCAGAGATACTCCGAACGTGTTATACCAAGCTTAAAAATATTTGCAAGGTTGGAACGCAATTTACGTGCAAATAACGAGGCATTTTCTTCTCGAAAGGGAAGAACAATTGTTAAAAGGGCAATTCTGACAATACTGTTGCCACTGTTTTGCAGTTTTGAAGACCATCCAAGAAACTCGATTCGTCAAGTCTGTCGTGAGTTGAATTTAAAATATAGTTATCAAGAAAATGGTTATCACGATTATAAACTTCACAACTTAGAACACTTGTCAGATCCACATCAACAACGAAGAATTAATTATGTTGCCCAAGTGATGATAAACTTAGAGATCAATAACAATTGGTTTTTTCATCATGTGTTGTGGACGGACGAAAGTCGTTTTGTTAGTAACGGTAAGCCTAATAGAAAAAATGAACATTTCTGGGCTACTGAAAATCCACATTTTGTCAACCCGATTGATAACCAAGGACACTTCGGAATTAACGTTTGGTGTGGTATAATTAATGGACATTTGATTGGTCCATATTTTTACGAAGGAATTTTACATAGTGAGCAATATTGACAATTTCTTCAAGAACAACTTCCTGTGCTTCTCGAAAATCTGCCATGACAGTTGCGAGCAAACATGTGTTTCTTGCATGACGGAGCTCCACCGCATAAAGCAGGAATTGTCCAACAATATTTAAATGAAACTTACGGAGAAAATTGGATAGGTTTATACCTATCCAATTTTTCTCCGTCCAGTGATTTAGGCGCCCAAGGTATCGGTTCATTTATATGAACCGATACCTTGGGCGCCTAGATCACCGGACTTGACCCCACTAGACTTCTTCTTGTGGGGAACTTTGAAAAATAAAGTTTACAGAACACCATTTGTTAACATTTAAAAGAAAAAATCAGAAATGTTTGCGATGGACTATCTAGAGAAATGTTACGTAAGGCTTCAGTGAGATAAGTATTGTTTTTTTCTGTGAATAGTACTAGGTAACACATTATGTGTTTTGTAATGTTAAATTAATAAACAATCCTAATTAATAATGTTTAATTATTGACAGATGCGACTTTGCTATTTGCTTACAAAGGCTACTTGTTTAAATCGTGACGATTGCGAATTTTTGATAATACTTTTTTGTTTACAAATTTGCTTATAATTTTTTAACGAAAAAAGATGGCAATTTTTTTTCTTTACAAAATTTGTTCAGAAAAAATTAGCTCTTTTTAAATATGTCAAAATACAGGTATGTTTCTGGGGAAAAAAAATTCGAGACTCAGACGTCATTACTTCAGTTTCCAAATATGGAAAAATATGCAAATTTGGTTTAAAATGGACCTTACTCAATCCCATTTAAGAACTTCTTTTCAGATTTTTTCTATCATCTTTCCTTTTCTTATAATATAGCTGAGACATCGAGTTTCGCTCACCCTGTACATACGTAAAAGCTTGATACTTGGTTTCCTTGATCTCAACAATCTAAGAAACTATTTGCCACATGTTGTTTCACATTAAAATATGATGTAGAGAGGTAAGTGTACAGACTTCAGGTCAGTCTGATGGAATGGGGGGTTGTGAAATAAACTAAATAAAATACAAAATAGTGAAATAAAGTAGGTACATATCTAACATAAATATTATATTAACCTTTAGAGTACCGGAAAGGAAATTAACGGAAAGTTAATTTCCTTAATTTAACTCTCTGCTAGATGTCCTAGGATGTTGAAATTTTGCTCAAAGCCTTATAATCGAAGGCAGTACAATATCTCATGGTTATTTTAAAACTTGGACAGCCAGATCGTCTGTGACGGGTATACCTGGGGGTCATCTCCGAGAAATTTACCTAATTTTATGGAGATGACTTTCGAGCAACTTTTAAACATGCAGCTTGGATACCTGGGGATCCAAGAACTCGGGCGGTATTATATGAAGATGGCTTTGGCACTCGTAACTGGGACCTAGGACGATATCCTTGATGTCGCAGATGATAGGTATCTGGGGAACCCTAGCGTCGGTTTTCAACGATCTTACGAAAATGTGTCAAATCATCCATTTCAGCGTCATAGATGAAATTCTATTATTAACAGATATATAAATAATCAGCCGGCTGTTTATATAGAGACATCCAAAAAAAAAAACGTCATCAACTCTGGCTATGAACGAGAGAGATAGAAATAGCGGTCATGTCTAAGCTTTTCGGTTATGCCAAACTTTTGACAAGTGACTGTCACAATTTGTAAAATTAACAATAGCTGTCATATGATGTGCCAGTTTTGACAAGTAAATAAGGTTATAAATTCGAATAAGAATAGAAATACTTCTTTTTTTTCTTGACCAACTTTGATGACGTTTTTTTTTTTGGATGTTCTATACATCTCTAGGACAACGTGCTGAAATTCAAAAACGAAAGATAAAGCCATCTCCGAGAAATTCGGTCTGATTCCTCAGAGTACCGGCGACCTGGTTATCCAGCTTGTGGGTGATTATCTCAGAGTTACCCATCATCGGAGAACTGGATATCCAGGTCCTGAATATCATTCTGAACCGCAAACACGCATGATAAAGCCATATATAAGAAATTCGACCCAATTCTTTGGAAATGACCCATCATTGGCGGATATACCCGTCATCGGCAACCTGATTAAAATTAACTATATATTGTTGTATTGTTACAAGTCATAAGGCTCTATGCAAAAATTTGACTGCGTTTGATCGATCCTTTGCCCATGGTCAGTCCATGCTATCCATGTTACAAGGTATACCTAATAAGATATACCTATAAGAACCCCAATCTCCGGTATTCTAAAGGTTAATACGTGACCAATCTGAACAGACGCATTTTAGTCGAGTGAACTGGCATGGTTGGTAGTGGAGTTCAGTAAACATACCTCTATTTTATAGGCTTGTTCCAGCAAAACGTTGAAAAAAATATTGGCAACAATATCGTAGTGCGCATGATTGTTAGAAATATTCCTTGAAATGTTTGCAATAATTTTATGTTGGAACAACTTACCACGCTCCACATAATTCCGTACTGTTGGAATTTTGCATTAATTTTCTGTTGGAACAACCTACCACGCTCCACATAATTCCGTACTGTTGGAATTTTGCATTAATTATCTGTAGGAACAACCTACCACACTCCACATAATTCCGTACTGTTGGAATTTTGCAATAATTTTATGTTGGAACAACCTACCACGCTCCACTTAATTCCGTACTGTTGGAATTTTGCATTAATTATCTGTTGGAACAACCTACCACGCTCCACATAATTCCGTACAGTTGGAATTTTGCATTAATTATCTGTTGGAACAACCTACCACGCTCCACATCATTCCGTACTGTGATCCATAGTCACGATATGGATGCCCGTGGTCTGTGGTTGAGTTACAGAATTCAAACCACGAAAAGTTAAGTTATGGGCCTTTCTGAAGACCGCTTTTAAAAAATTAACAATAAATAAAAATATATAACTAACAACACACAAAAAACACGTTCAGATATAACAATGGAGTTATTAACACGGACGAAAAATGTCGACTAATGTTTCTATTGTTCCACAAATGTACACATGTCCAAATGTCCACAAATACTCCAAAACAATCTGCTAACTTTTAAAACACGCTGCCAACATGTCAGCAAAGTTACAACAAGTGCAGGAACAACAATTTTAACTAAATGTTACCAACATTTGGATCTTGGAACAGTAATCCCTCAATACGCAGACTCTGGACCTGGACCATACGCAGAGACTGGAACGAATCTTATTTTTCTTGACGAGTTGCCAAGAAGTTGCAGCCGCTGCCGCAGAAGATCTAGCTGGGCAGCCAAATTACGGAGTTGAACACAAAAGGCATCGGCGGTGGATACAATAGACATCAAAGGGTTCCTAGTGACATACGCCGCGAAGGCCTCACCAAACTGAAAACATCACCTTTCTCAGGTGGACGACAGGTTTAGGCACTGATTGTGTTGGAGTATCTGCGTCTACCCACTCTGTGATTTATATAAATCAACCACTTTTCATCCCCGCTAACAAGATTATTCAACCAGTCAAAACGACGACTGCGGGAGAGAAGATGTGTGCAAATGTTACTCCGATGCTGGCGATCGGCTTTGATTAATTAGTTTAAGGAGTTATTTTGTTCCTCATTTTACCAGTTTCGTCATCTTACCCTACGTTCCCCTCATTTAATATTTTTATACTTAACCTAAAAAATCTCAAAAATTATATGTGGAAGTGGTGGTTTCTTAGGTAGCGATATTTTCGTTGCGTTTCAGGAAAACATGTCGTTCACTGGAACGCTCCTGCTGGACCTTCTGGGCGTCATTACGGCCGTTCTGGCCGTGGTATACGCTTATCTGAAATGGACTTACCAGTATTGGGATAGAAAAGGCGTACCGTACCTCGAGCCTCCATCTCTTTTTGGAACTAGTCAGAACCCTTTAAAAAAACAGGTCAGTTTTTCAACTGCCATTGTTGCTGCATACAAGACGGCGAAAGCCAAGGGTGAGTACGTTTTACTTTACAGATACAAGGTTTCCTTACGTTCTAATCACCAATTATAATGTTTAAAAAAAACGGAAGTTAAAAAAATCTTTAAAAGAATGTTACCTTATTACTCCTTTACTGAGACAAAAATTACAATTGTCAAATCCAGTAATACCTAACTTGTATTGTTTACCAAAAATACATAAACCAGGAAAATCTGTAAGACCAATAGTCTTAGCGATACGATCCCCAACTTGTAATTTGTCAAAATGGTTAACGAATGAGTTCGAATATTTGCCTATTGCACAAACAAGTTTTTCAGTTAAAAATTCTAGTGAGTTCATTGACAATATCAAAAATATCCAATTGCAAGATGAAATTTTGGTCTCGTTTGATGTATGCTCATTGTTTCTAAGTGTCCCAATCCCGCAAACTTTGGACTACCTCAGGGAATTACTCGAATTAAATGGTTTAGACGATACAATCATTAAGGAACACATTCGGCTTACTTGTATTTGTATGAATTAAAATTGTTTTCAGTATAATGGTGAATATTTTCAACGATATGAGGGAACGGCAATGGGTAACTCCTTGTCACCTTTCATTGCAAATCTTTTTATGAGTAAATTTGAGACAGAAGTAAAAGATAAATTCGAGTATTTCCCTAGAGTCTGGTTCACGTATGTGGACGATATCTTCGCGGTATTTGATACAAAAGCAATTAGTTTAGATACTTTTGTTGCTAAATTAAATAACTGTTTCCCTACCATAAAATTTACATATGAAATGGAACACAATGAACAACTACCATTATTAGATGTATTAGTTATTAGAAATAGTGAAAATAAGTTAGAGTTTGATGTATATAGGAAAGAAACCACGACTCTTCGATATATTCCCAACGATTCACACCACCCTTTTCAACATAACATGGCAAGTTTTAATTTTCTAATTCACCGTTTGTTCAGTTTCCCTCTCAGTAGAGAGAGGTTTGGACATGAGAAACAATTAATTAAGAATATAGCTAAGAATAACGGTTACTCAGTCCATTTAATAGATAAGTTAATAAGGAAGCATAAATTTAATAGAACCCTCTACAATTCCAGGACTTTTCGTAGAGATACTGACAATTCTAAATTTGCTTCGTTATCATATGAACCTAAATTCACCCGCGGACTAGATAAAATTTTTAATAATATTAATATCAATTTGGTTTATAATTCTAAAAATAAACTACAGACGCTTTTGGGTAACCCCAAAATCGAGAATAACGAAAAGTCAGGAATATACGAAATAAGTTGTAAAGATTGTGATCAAAAGTCCATTGGGCAAACAAAAAGATCTATTTTTGACTTGATTTAAAGAATACATGGCTCATTTGAAATATGGCAGAACAGAAAAATCTTGTGTTGCCCAACACGCTTTTGACAACAACCATAGGATAGACATAAATAATTTAAAATGAATTAGAAATGTAACAAACAGTAGACAGTTGGATGCTTTTGAAAGTTTAGAAATCATGTAAGTGTAACAGTAGTATGAATAAGGACAATGGTCCGATACCCACCAGTGCACTGTTTGCTCTGATAAACAAAGACAGTTACGGTTCAATGAACCGTGGCAACACATTTAGTATAAATAGTGCAAGTGTGTAGGCTAAAATTTAGTTTTAATCTTCTCCTGAAGATGCCAACTTGGTTGGCGAAACGCGTGTCGAGAAAAGTATAGTAGTTTGGTGTATAATAAATAGTTTAGAAAAAGTAAATTAAATAACAAAATACAAAATACGAAATTCATTCCGGAAGAGAATCAGGTCTTTCGGCGTAGAAACAAATCCATTTTTTCTTCCATCCACTTTTCATTCTCGGTAACAAGATTATTCCACCTGTCAAAACGACGACTGCGGGAGAAAATATGTTGCAAATGTTACTCCAATGCTGGTTATCGAGTCCACGTGCTACCGTGGTCTGGCTACAGCCAAGCTTTCGTGCCATCTCTCGTATGGTTCCACACGAATTTGCTTCGACAATCGTACGGAAGCGTTCGATTCAGTGATTGATTCGACTGAAGTGGCCTACCAGATCGTGGTTTAAGTCGCCAGGCGCGAATAATCTTTTACATGTTGCTACGCTAGGGGTGTTGTCACCATACGCGGCTACTAAATTTCGGTGTACTTCGGTTGTATTATGCCCTAAACGTGATTCATATAATAAAGCATATCGAATCTTACGTTTCGCTTAATTTAATGTTAACGCAGATAAGTGTACGCTTTATATAACATGTAGGTACCTCACCACTCTCTAGACTTGTCTAGAAAATTTCAAACATTTCGATGTAATGGTTCAATACAAATGAATCAACCGGATAAAAACAGAATCAAAATATTTTCGCGCGTGATATTAATTGTATAATAAATGACATGAGAGCGATTTGCAATATGGCTCAATACTAATGAATCAACCGGATATATTTACTTCAAATTATTATTAGTAAATGTAGTATTTTTTTTCAACAAATATTTTTAAAATGGAGAGTCATCCATTCTTATTTTTCTGGTTTTAAAACTAAATACATATGTTGTGTGCTACGCTCTTCTTTTTTATAGAATACATATAAGTATCCTTGGCAGATAATTAATTATCTATAAACCAGTGGACTTGATAGTTTACAACAGACTTAATTCACTTTAAGATTGCCACAAACCTTCCAATTGTGTTCCTGATCCTCCAGGTTTAGTTAATTTTCCATTGTTTTATAAGACTCATTAATGTTCACATCATTATTTAGAAGCATGTATAAACAAAGTGACAAAAACAGTTTTGTCATATTACAAACAATCAGACGTGATACAAAATATTTATATTTAACTTTTGTCTTCCTATAGACAAACTTATGTTATCATTTTTGCAATCTGTTGAACTGTGTTTAGCAGTTTACACCATTTTGACCGTAACTGTTTTTAGGTTGGAGACATGTTGGAATTTATGCCCTCGCTAGACCCATGTATATGCCCTTGGACTTGGAAATCATCAAACATATTATGACCAAAGACTTCGCCCATTTCGTTGACAGGGGTATATACTATAACGAGAAGGATGATCCATTAAGTAAGTCTGACATTAAAATCTAATAAAAAATAATAAAATCAAATACAAACACCTTCGGGTTGGAGTCATTGATAATAGACAAATGTATTTCCACAATACTAGAGTTATTCAGTGGTGCAGTAAGAGTTTGGTTTAAGAGTTTTTGTTATTATTTATGGGCAATAAAGTTGCAGTTTTGGCCATGTTTCTGGTTGACAACACTTTTACAGTTCCACACTATTTCTTTCTTGTAGCTTTCACTCATCTACTAATTTTGTATGCGTTATTTCGAATTTTGGTGAGGGGTCGTAAACCGGCCTTATCGGCGGAGGAACTCGTCCTTTAGTATAAACTCTTCTCAGAGTATTTAAGAAATGTTAATGGAATATTTTTATTGGATCTTGGAAATATTTGAAGAGGAATAATACCCATACTCACATTTATCCATCTATCTTTTTTAGACAGCTACCATATCTTAGATAGTGGTTATTAGGCCTAAATAAAAAGCTACTATAAAAAAAGTAAAACTTAAAAAGGTATGCTGAAACAAATTTTCAATAACAAGGTGTGCGTTCCGAATATGCCGAACATGACAAAATAATTTCATAGCTACAGTGTAGCAAAAGTAGCTTTACCCTTAGCCAGGGAATGCACAGTAGACAAAAACTGAAAATATGTCCGGAACGCTTCGAGGAAGTATTTTACAACCTGGTAAACTTGTTAGTGGGTATATCTTCATGTATGTTGCGATACGCTATTGGCGTGTTTTGAACATTGTAAAATTAGTGGATATTTTGAACTTGTGTAATATATCAAAATATACCAATTTCGTATGATTGTCACTACCTAATCCTGAAATATTAGGATTTTTGCCTTTTCCCGAATGAGCTTTCTCAAATATAGAGCTAATAAGAAATGTCATTAACCTTTAACCCTAGACGTTCATAAAATGAGTTATTCTGGCATCGGTATAACATACCTCTACCATTGCTATGTTCCCAAATTAAAAATAAAAACGCATGTTCTATTATATTATAAGAGGAAAGTAGCAAAAAAATAGTAATTTAAATATTTTTTAATGATCTTCGTGGTGGTCAAAAACTATATATGGCGGTAGCCTGGGGTTAAAGATTAATAATTATTACAGAACGGCACACTTAAGTCAGTAATACATTCTTTTAATATTTAGTAATATCTTAATCTACAAATAGTTAGTTCAAAAAGTATTATTTCAATGAGATTTTTTTTTGTAAGAACAGGTAAACTCCATTAGCAGATAATACTGTTCACATTTTCTGAGTTTATTAGGTCATTTAAGTAAATAAATCTTTAAAAGTGCGTAAAAATAAGAGATAGGTAAGTTATACTTTGCTTGATTGAAATGCTTCTGTTGTCGATTGTACACTGGTAACACCTGTGTAATATTTCTCAGGTGTGGTCGTTCTATATCGTACTACGTTCGTTGTGCGCAATTCGAGGCAACGACGAACTGTGGGATCTATTTTATAATGCCTAATGAATAGGTACTAACACTTCTATCCTTTTTATTTCCCCAGAAATAAAAGGTTTTTGTAATCAAACCAATACATAAATTAAAAAATTCATTTTCCACAACTTTTACACAAAGTGGAATTTCGAAAAGGCTGCAACCACAAAAAATTCTTGTTTTCACTTAAGAAAACAGTGCCCATTTTCGGGGAGGGCCCACATCCTTTTCGCCAGTTTGATGTATCTGGCCCCATGATTCATTATGAAATTATGATAAATTTTGCTGTGTCTACGCACCATTGGTCATCGTCAACAAATAAAGTTTATACCTGTAGTCTTAAAGACTGTGATTTATTTAAAGTCGTCTGTTAGTGTTTTCCTCTGACTTCTAGGTGCTCATCTTTTCTCCCTGGGCGGTAATAAATGGAGGAATTTGAGGGTAAAATTGACCCCGACGTTCACCTCTGGCAAACTAAAGGCGATGTTCCAAACTCTGGTGGACTGCGGTCTGGTTATGGAGAAGTACATCAAGGAAAACACCACCAACACAGAACCTGTAGATATTAAGAATATATTAGGTAAGTGGTTTAACTTCGTCACTTTTCTGGGAATTGGACCGAAATTTTCACTCTATATGTATAATTTGTTTCAATTTTGTTTATAAAATCGTCTTTCGTCAAAATTTTAAATAAAACTAATAATAAACAAAATAACGAATCATAAGGAAAAATAAAACATTAAAACTGTACTTCTGTATGCCCCAAAATATATGAAACATAAAGATGTGAGTTCTAATAAAAGAGTGAGCGTAAACTTAATGTTTTTTTAGTCCCATGATACTGAAATCAAAATATCTGGTAAATGATATTTTAGATAATGATTCATACGGAATTTTCAAGTTGAGATAAATATTATTTTAAGAGTTATAAAAGTAGGCGGTTAACAAGTGATTCGCTTTGGTTTATCAAGCGTTCAAAAACGTTTCAAAGTGAAAATGTTTATATTAGTCCAATATAATATTATAATTATTAGTCCATGGAAGCTTTCTTGCCCGAGACAGACTAAGCTCGAGACAGGACCAAGCGTGGCCGTATCTTCTGTACGAGAACAAGTAGTGATACTCAATTTCGGGGTTGAGACTTGAGGAACAAAACATAAGCCCCTACTACTTGAACGCAGCCGCATGCAGAAAAAGCAAACCATGACTTTATTTAATTTATAAAAAAAACAGACTATAATTGACAAATAAAATAATACGTTAAATGTAGTCAATAGTTTGTAAATTATGTACTTTAACAACAACACACAATATGACCACTATTCAGTAACAACGCCATCATGGAAACGTAAACTGTACGTCTATTCTGGAATTACGAAAGTGTATAAATTAGAAAATCCGACTGTATACAATCCAACACTATGCATTTACTAATAAGTTTTCGTTTTATAAAAAAGAAATCTGATGTCCACCCGCCACTCTACCAACGACTAAATAGACCTACGAGCCTGGGATTCGCTGTGGGCTTGTCTGTAAGGCTTGGTCTAGTTGGTCTGTAACAGGTGACGACCAATTAGAGTTACCAAATAGAGGCGAAAACAAAATCTTGGTGGAATTAACTGATTTCGTGACATGTTGTTCATACTTTTCTGATTAAAAAATAATACCAGAATAATGAAATAAGTGACAGTTTTGGAACTAGAGCGTTTTAACCCTCTCCTATAAGAACGAATGTATTTAATGGTTCTTGAAACATTCTATGAAAATGGGTTGGAACTCAACAATCGGATTTTTAAATCATTGATGGACAAACAAAAGACAGTAAAAGTAATTTTATCGTTGATATAAAGTGAGAAATTGCTTTATCATCATCATCGGCGTAGCTAGGGGGGGTCTGCCCACCCCTGATGTACCTCTGGCCCCCCCTGAGACATTCTAAGATTCTAATAAAAAAATCTAATAAAAAAATTGCGTATAAAAAAACGTAGTATCTGAAATTATATTTTTCATAGAATAATCTTACTTTATATAAGTATGTAGAAGAGCGTGCAATCCTTGCCTATTAAAATTTTTTTTTTTTTTCAACGTACTGGGGCCATGCCCTCCCCCCCCCCTGAAAACTAAGGCTAGCTACGCCGAAGATCATCATAATGATTGAGTAAATAAGAATAAACCATGACACCAAACCAAGAATAAACCACAAACACATCACCACACACATATACACAGGGGCATTGGCGGTTGGTGATATTTCAGTTAGCCATATCTTGAAAACGACGCATGGGACCCTCTTCACTTTTTAGGTGATGACTCCTCTTACAGAAAGGATTTATAAGTGAAAAAACCGTCAACAAAGTTTGCGAAAAAAATTTCAAAAAACCTGGAGCACTCCCCGGGATCTCAGTAACGCTCTGTGGAATATTTGCAGTAAATTGGTTTCATAATCTAGAAACAAATATAAGGAGAGGTTTTCTTCGATTTGTTACAATTTTTTTTTCAAAAAGTTATGGTCATTTTAATTTTGGGAAACAAAATGTTCCTATAAATTTAAAATTAAAATGGCCATAACATTTTGAAAAAAAAAATATTTTGTAACAAATCGAAAACCCTCTCCTAATTATAAAATATTTGTTTCTAGATTATGAAAAAAAAATTACTGCAAATATTCCACAGAGCGTTACTGAGATCCCGGGGAGTGCTCCAGGTTTTTGAAATTTTTTTCGCAAACTTTGTTGATGGTTTTTTCACTATAAATCCTTTCTGTAAGAGGTGTATAGTCATCACCTAAAAAGTGAAGTGGGTCCGAAGCGTCGTTTTCAAGATATGGCTAACTGAAATATCACCAACCGCCACTACACGGGGGCATAGAAGCGTTAGAAGGAATGGATCCGTCTATACCGTGTGTGTAAAGCCGACATCGACCAGTTACGATAAATGTCAAACAGAAGTGAGACGACAAATAAGAAGCAACCGCATACGCATCGAAGGTAGTGAGGGAATAAGACCGTCCCTGTCACCACCCGCGCTAGTCTTTAGAACGAGAAGTGTAGCATTTGTCCTTTTTCACAACCGGCTGACGTCGGCTTTACACACACGGTATAGTGATCAATAGGGTCCGGAAATGTTCTGCAATGTCTACAATGTCCTGCAACCAGGGCGCGGCACTATAAAACTCTATGATAATAAAAGTATAAACCGTATTTTTTAAGCGCCTTGTAAATTGTACACGCGTGTATTTCTTGCCTGTGCTACGTACGGCATTGATTTTTCCCGATAATGTTCCAAAACCCGTGTATGCGCAGTAGTACGCCATGCCAGCGCGGAAGAGCAGAATAGTCTAACGCAGTTTAACACTCGTGACAGCAAACTTTTCGAACCCTAGTTATCAATATAGACGATTAAATTAACTGTAACTTAAAGACATTGAAAATGCAAAAAGCATCAGAATGAAGTTTGATTTTGTTTCGCAGGCAACTTCTCTACCGACATCATCGGCTCCTGCGCCTTCGGCATAGAGTGCAACAGCTTCAAAGATCCAGACTCCCCCTTTCGCCTTTACACGAAGAAATTTTTCACTAGAGACCGGTTCACGGCATTCAAATCCACCATAGCGAACAACACTCCTACATTGGGAAGGGCTCTGCGGATCCGATCGACAGATCGTGAGCTGAGCGATTTTTATACTAAGGTGGTGGAGGACACGGTGCGCCACAGATTGGAGAACAATTATAGAAGGAAGGACCTGCTTCAGCTGCTCATCGACTTGAAGAGCGAGAAGAACGGACAAGATGGATACGTAGGTTAGTGTGTAGTAAGCGTATACCGTAAAAAGGGGCTCCTTGAACACGTTTTTCGTACATTTTTGGTAATAAACATCCAACTTATTGCACAATTAGTTTGGAAATACATACATCTAACCGACCAAACTAATAGCTAGACATAGCTGGTCTAGAAATTAAAAATAAATTAGCTATTAAGTAAAAAAAAAAAATATTTTTTTTGGTATGTTCAAATAGCCCCTTGTTTGGGGCTACTTGAACACCTATCGATATTCGCTATTAAAATACGCGGTAAACGCTCCGCATGTTCATGTTACCCCGTAATATGAAAAAGTTGCGTATATACACCATTTATATTCTTAATATGTATATTTAAACAAATAATTTATGAAAATAAAGATTTTGTACTAGAAAAATATGTATATTTATAATATATCAAACTTAAAACTACAATGCATTATTTAATAATAACTAATAAGTTTACAATATAGACAACTGAAACGCAATTTGCTGAACATGAAATCAAAATTAAAAATAAGCTCAAACAACCTTTAAAGCACGACAGGAAGTGAGGTAAAGCATCTGCTTCATAAGTGATTAATATTATTAATCTGATGGAACGAAGTCTTTGTCTTCTTCACTATCATCAACTTCTTCATCATCTGTACCCATCGTTACTCCATCTCCATCTCCATTGACCACAAATCCAGCTGCTACATTTTAGACATTGGAACCATTCAACCTTACCCCTGTCATGTTTCCAGTTTATACGGCAAATTCCGCAAATAGATGAATCTACACGTTTTTGGTTTGCGAGTTTCACGAACAGGTCTTTGTTTTATTTATTTTCAAAGCAATGTAAAAGGCTTTTTTTGATAGATACTGATATAGAAACCTCAGACATCGTAGCAGTTTCTGACCCTGCTCTTCATTCGTGTGCTTCTTCAACGTTCAGTTCTGTCTCTTCA
This sequence comes from Aromia moschata, assembly GCA_029963805.1. Taxonomy (NCBI): domain Eukaryota; kingdom Metazoa; phylum Arthropoda; class Insecta; order Coleoptera; family Cerambycidae; genus Aromia; species Aromia moschata. The sequence goes on from JAPWTK010000884.1 coordinate 47,049, forward strand.
ATGTTTACAGCAGACGCGTTAGTACCAGGTTCTATTTTCTTTCCTCGTTTTTGTTTCTGCTTTTCACCACTTACTCTATGTTCCTGCAATAACTCTTTCAAACTGGCATCGATGTTTCTTTCAACAACCTCGCCAGCGTCGTCTAGCTCATCGGTAATTCTCTTCAACACCTCAGTAGGGTTGGGAGGATGCAAACCTGTTGCCCTAAAACCTGACACTAAATTTTGACTCACACTGTCGCTAATTCCTGACCATAATCTGCCCAGCAATACAGGGAATTGCTCCTTGGGGATGCACCCGGGGTACCTGCTTTCCCTTCGTCACTTGTCTAAATGTATCTCCACTTCTTTTTCATAGGAGCGAACACAGCAACATCAAGCGGTTGCATAAGATGTGTTCATTTGCTGGAAAAGAGGAGAGATACATTTTACTGGATCTGCATGCCTCAATTACTTTTGGAGAAAAGTGGCTAGCTAGATTGTCTCCTAGTAGTACTACTGTATCTCCCGCCTCGCGAGTGGCTTCGACGTGCGGTAATAAAATGCTAAAGAACCACGTTTCAAAAGGGTTCATGTCGAACCACCCACTGGCACTACTGGCATATTTTGTACCAACTGGACCACCTTGAGTCCAATTTTCATATATGTTTAGTGCTTTATACACAACCATTGGAGGCAGCAGATCTCAATTTGCGTTTCCACAAACCATAATGCTAATGGACGCCCTAGAGTGTTCTTGTACTCTCTCTACCCTTTTGGTATTCCTAGGAACAATCACTTTTTTGGCTCCAGGATCATCGGTAACATTTGTTTCGTCATAGTTATAAAGGTTTATGCTTTTGACGTCTTGAAGAGCAACTTCAGCATTATTAAAAAACTTCAAAATGTCATCACGATTTACCGAAGACCTGGACCGTTTTATGTTGGATGCAGTTCTCATGGAAAGATTGTTTCTAGTTATGAACGAGTCAACAAAATTGGACCTGGGGTGTTATTCTTGAAGGCAACTACTTCTTTACCTTGCTTGTCAAGGTATTTTTTAATAACATCTCGTACATCTACGCGATTCAGAGGAAATCCCCACTTTGCAACCACACCAAGAGTCTTTGCAATTGTTTCTCCTTCAGCCTGACTTAGGACGGTAGGATGCCCAACAGGCTTAGTATGCTTTCCACCAACCCTCCGTAGAAGTCATATCCGAGGCACGTTGAATTTAATCGCAGCCGCCCTTTGAGACATCCCCTCCCTAACCGCGTCTACAGCTTTTTCCATATTTTCCTTGGTAAAGTTGGCATAGGGTTTTGACCCAGGTGTTCTCTGATATTTCCTTACCATTTTTCACATTAGTTTAATACCTGTAACAAATGCAGTCACATAGGGTCACGAAAATGATAAGTAACAACAAAAAAAATAAATAAAGGTTATTGCATGTTCAAGTTACCCCGCGGTGTTCAAGTAGCCCCGTTTTACGGTAACCTTTTATTGTAATACAACGTCGCATCTGCAGTAGCCACCATAAGTTTAAGACGACGAATTACACTGTTCTGCATGAAAAGTGAAATTTGCACTGTTCTGTAAATTGTCGTATCACGTAGCAAAATCTAGATAATATCAACAACTTGTTTTGGTTGATTGCAAATCAGGTATGGATGTGCCTAAAACTAGGGCTTAAAAAATTGTTATTAAAATTAAATCCTTTAATAGAGAAGGAAATATTTTTTTTTATTATTTGAGACGGAAATCACGTGTATAAGTGAGGCAATGCTTAAAGAAGGAATGTTCGTTGGACCGCAAAGATGAGAACTTTTTAAAGACGAAAATTTTGAAACTACATCTTCGAGAAAAGAAAATGGGACGTGGACTGTCTTAAAAAATGTATGTAGCAACTTCCTATGTAACAAGAACTCGGCGAACTACCAAGATCTAGTTGAAGAACTTATTCAATCTTACAAGATGTTAGGTTGCAATATCTCACTTAAGCTGCATTTTCTTCACTCACATTTGGAATTTTTTCATGACACTTTAGGTCCAGTTTCAGGCGAATATGGCGAAATATTTCACCAGCAAATTTCTTAAATGGAGGAACGGTATAATGGAAAATTGATCCCAAACATGTTAGCGGACTACTGTTGGACCTTCGAAAGTGAAACCGATCCCGGCGAATACAAGCAAAAAAAAGACAAAATAACTTATTGATTGTACTATACTTTTTTCGATACAAAATTAGGTATATTTTGGAAAAAAAGTGATTTTTTTTATCTTCGAAAATTCTCTCTCTTATATCTCATCTCATATTTTATATTCTTCTCCTCTTCTCTAAAAACTTATGGATGATAGGCAAAAACTGAGCTCATATTTGAATTCGGCACATTACAGTAGCCGCAAAAAAACGCAAAAAAATATCAGGGAGTGACAAAAAAAATTCAAAATGCAGAACAGGAGAAAGATACAGGAGAAAAAGGATGAATGTCACCAAAAGGAGTTTGCCAGAAAATCGCTTTTATAAATATGAAGACTTCTACAATTGATGTCGAAGAGTAGATTTGGTTTAAATATTTTTTATTTACTGCATATTAGTGTTAATTTCTTTGTTGCCTGTTGACTGTAGATTTTTTTCTACTAATTGTAAGAAAAAAATATTTTAATAGCAGCATTGCAAAATGTCTGGGTAAGCAAGTATAATAATATATCAAATAATGTACTAGAAAATATATTTATTTGAACTAAAACACACAACTTTAATATTAGGTACAAAAATGTGACCTGTGGATAAATGAACGTGATAAATGTGATAAATGAAGTATACAAAAAAACACAGGGTGTTTCAAAAAATGGCCATGTACCTACTTAACAAAAAAATGTATTAAACAAGTTTTTTTTAATGAAACGAAACATGCAACCAATTTTAGATACAGCATATTACTTACTATATTATGTAATACTAAAATATTATGAAAAACATTCCGGGCGTTTCAAAAAGTTAACTTAAAACGACACGTCTTCATCTGTAGCAGTTTGGCTATAAGGCAAGTTTTCAAAGAACGATACAATTATAAGAACAAAACATTGTTTGTTCTTATAATTGTAGCTCTTATGATGGCTGAATAAAGCCGAAACGTTAGAAAAAAACAAAAACTTTTGTTTTTATAAACTGACCGATAATTACAAGTTATAAGACATTTACAAGTTTATCAAGTTATCAACGGTCAAGAAATTCCAAATCTATTATTTAGTTCTAAAGTCAGACAGCGCAATAGCAAAACAAACCATGCGCGATTGCCATATTATTTATGGACATTCATCCTTTTTGCCCAGGTCGCTGGGACGTTCTTTGGCTGTATTTTGCAACTCTCATTATTTTTGTCCGTTTTTATTATTCCATGAGGTTCTAACGGCATTTTCTAATATTTTCGCACCTTTATCTCAAAACTGACTTTTTTGGACATTCATCTTTTTTCCCCTGTACCCTTCAAATGTCGCAGTACATCATAACATAGTATAAAACAAAGTCGCTTCCCGCTCTCTGTCTGTGCCTATGTATGCTTAGATCTTTAAAACTACGCAACGGATTTTGATGCGGTTTTTTTTTTAATAGATAGAGTGATTCAAGAGGAAGGTTTATATGTATAATACATGCATAATATAGTAGAGAAACACTGATAATTTTAGAGGTTTCTAATGTGATGGTAAATAAACACATTTTTTTGCGCTTACATTGCAAACGCTGGCTGAACCCTACGAGATAGATCAAAATAATGTACTACAGTGTTGTACACCTTAAAAAAGGTCTACAAAAAGTCCGCGTGCACCCGTGCGAAGCCGGGGCGGGTCGCTAGTTTTTAATAATACCCAGTAGGTCGGTCCCATATTAGCCCAATCAACGGGGAGAAAACCGGTCACTAATTGTTATCAGCAAACAAAAAATATGGTCGTATAGAGAAAAAAATTCTAAGAAAGATAGCGTTTTTTGCGACTTGAGTTTTAATGGCGAACATAACCAAAAAAAATCGCAAAAGTCAAAAAAACGGTTTTTTGCAAATAATAAAAAGCTTCAAGTCCTACACAAGAAAGTTAAATTAGAAAGTTGTAGGTCTTAAAAATGCGCGTCGAATGAGATGTGAACGAAAAAAATCGGTTCATAAACATTTGAGAAAAATTTAAAAAAACGTCAAAATTCGCGTTTTCGTATTTTTGCTGTAACAATTCCAATTTTGTTTGAACAGACCTCTTGTTAACTAGAAATACAGCCCAAGACAAGCGGAAAATGACACTTTTTTTCAAAAATTCAAAAAAGTTTTATTTTTTTCGAGTTATAACGATTTAAAAAAAAAGACGTTTTCAAAAATCAACTTTTACAGACGCAAAAATGATCGTAGAGAAACGATCGTGGGCTCATTTTATTCGCGAAGACTTGTACTTTCATGTTATTAAAAAACCAAATCGCTTTCATTTTTGTATAAAAAAATGCGTTGTAAATTTGAAAAAAAAACAAATCGCTTTTATTTAATTTTTTGCATAAAAAAAATGCGTTGTAAAATTGTATAATATTTTCGAACCGGTTTTTTTCGAATAACATTTTTAATTTTGGTTTTACATTTTTTGACCGTTGCATGTTTGAAAAGTGCCATTCAAAACACGCATTTAAAAAAAATGAAGGTCCTACGACCTCAGAGAGCCGAGATAATTTTTTTAAGCTGAGGAAAAGATAATTTTGCGAGCGCGATAGACTAGAAATCGTGTTTATTTTTTGATACGCCCAAGCGGAGTGTCCCTCCACTCTGTCGCCGTGCATTGGCTAGCGCGTGCCGCAACTAGCGGTGTACTTTCGCAAACAATTATGTCAACTTAATTTATGCGAAATGATTTGAAATATTTTTTTTAAGAAAGTAAAAGTCTGAGATCTATTTCGTGTAAAAAAGAAGTCAATCGGACGTATACAGCGCTGTCAGGAATTAAAAAAAGAAAAATAATTATCTCGGCTCCCTGAGGTCGTAGGACCTTCATTTTTTTTTAAACGCGTGTTTTGAATGGCACTTTTCAAATATGCAACGGCCAAAAATGTAAAACCAAAACCAAAAAAGTTATTCGAAAAAAAACCGGTTCGAAAAAATTATACAATTTTACAACGCATTTTTTTATGCAAAAATTAAATAAAAGCAATTTGGTTTTTTTAATAGCATGAAAGTACAAGTCTTCGCGAATAAAATGAGCCCACGATCGTTTCTGTACGATCATTTTTGCGTCTGTAAAAGTTGATTTTTGAAAACGTCTTTTTTTTTAAATCGTTATAACTCGAAAAAATAAAACTTCTTTGAATTTTTGAAAAAAGTGTCATTTTCCACTTGTCTTGGGCTGTATTTCTAGTTAAGAAGAAGTCTGTTCAAACAAAATTGGAATTGTTACAGCAAAAATACGAAAACGCGAATTTTGACGTTTTTTGAAGTTTTCTCAAATGTTTATGAACCGATTTTTTTCGTTCGCATCTCATTCGACGCGCATTTTTAAGACCTACAACTTTCTAATTTAACTTTCTTGTGTAGGACTTGAAGCTTTTTTTTTATTTGCAAAAAACCTTTTTTTTTATTTTTGCGATTTTTTTTGGTTATGTTCGCCATTAAAACTCAGTCGCAAAAAACGCTACAGAATTTTATTTTCGACCATATTTTTTGTTTGCTGATAACAATTAGTGACCAATTTACATGGGGGCTTTCGCTCGTTGATTGGACTATATGTAGACATTAGTTTAACGCGATCCATATAACAAGTAACATAAACATTTTCTTTGACAGTTTGGTGCAAGAATACAGAAATCAGTATGTATGGTGTGTCTGTTATCAGTGTTATCGATTTAAGTTCATTTATTGTACGTACAGGATCCGAACACGGATAAATCTAAGAATTTGCAGCCATGGAACGTGCTTGGTAACTTCAGTGGAGAAGTGAACTAGTGATCCAGGCTTCGAGAAGAATGACTACTTTGTAAAATACTACAACACTTTATTGTCAGTGGAATGGGTTGAATCTAGACATATAGATTTAACTCAGGCTAATATTCAGTGAAGCAACCTGAATTCATCTAGTAGGTGACTTCCGATACCAAAGAGATGGGCGGAGTGATAGACAAATCATCAGAATACGTCCAACAGGCAATTTACACTGCCAGGCACAGACAGACGGGCGAATCTGAACGTTTGAATAGGAAGGGCCGTCACTCAAGAAGTCAGAAGGAGAGACAACTTTGGCAAGCAATTTGCAATGTCAAACGGAAAAGGTAAAGGTTTTAACCAGAATACTGAGGAAAGGCATATCAGTACCGGTAGTACTGTAGAATTTTATACCATCCAGTAGGTAGATGTTCTTGTGGTCTCCGCTGGATGAAAAACCATTCATCGGATATTGGCATTGGTAAACGATAGTGGTGGGGCGATGAAATTCCCAGTTCATCAAATGTGAATAGATCTAAATGAAGTAGTTTCGTCATAGCCATGTCACACGAGAGAAGTTGTAATAGTGACATTGCGGAAATGGGAAGATGTCTTAATAAGTTATAAACAAAATTATAAGAAAGTGTGGTACAAGTTTTTAAAACGCTGTACATATTATATTCTAATCAACCAAAAAGCGATAGAATCAAAGAAACAACCCACAAGTGAATCGCCAAATTGATCCCTTAAGTGCAGGGATCGTTTTCGTTCCACACCTGATATCTGAGCTGAAATAAATAATGCTCCGTACTTTTATTTACCTTTAGATATTTTTTGCTATCTTTAATTTAAGAATTCACAATTCGTCTTAAATATGTATTTACTTTTGTAGTCTAAAACATATGTAGATATCAAAAAGAGGGTGATCTCAAAATAATCCTGTGAACCTTCTTAACTCATTTGCTTTTAACATTTTGGTGGAAGGTGTGAAATATTTTATTTTAAAAATATTTTCGTAGCAAATTTAAGCAATTCTAAATGTTCAGCCATATTCGCCTAAACCTTGGTCTGCCATAAAGAAATACGATATGTATCCACCCAAAATGCTGAAGTGCTTAATTCGTTTTACTAATCTTTACTTCTACTTCGATCACTCTCTTCTTTTTCCAGGAGATGGAAATTCACTGACGATGAACGAGATCATAGCGCAGTGTTTCGTATTCTTTTTAGCTGGCTTTGAGACGAGCTCCACCACTATGACTTTCGCCCTGTTCGAGTTGGCGCGGCACCAGGACCTTCAGGAAAAAGTCAGGGAGGAACTAAAGACTATCTTAGCAAAACACGACCACCAAGTGACCTACGATTCACTGAATGAGCTGAAGTATATGAAGCAAGTTATAGACGGTAAGTAGCGGAGTTATGGACAAGTGGAACCGTTTTATATTACTAGAACCATAGAAAACTCTTCTCAACTACTGTAGAAACAATTGCATTTACGAATTTTAATACAAACCGGGTGGTATTTTCTAATTTTGTTCAGAAAATGTAATACATTCGATAGTGTAATTTTTTTTAGCTACCTGGTACTATTGATACTATCACAACTTTTAAAACACTTGAAATGATAATTATTGTATATTATTATGTTATCAATAACGTGCAATATGTATGATGTATTTCTTAAAACTATTTTTATTTGTTCGATTTAATGTGCATTGGAAAAACATTTATTGACAATTAAAATTATTCCAAACGTATATGTTTTTGACGTTGGTAATTTACAGAAACACTGAGGATGTACCCGCCCGTCACTATCCTGTTAAGGCAGTGCGTGAAGGACTTCAAGGTGCCCGGCGAGGACGTCGTCATCGAAAAGGGCATTCGAGTATTTATTCCCGCGCTCGCCCTTCATAATGACGAGAGTTACTTCGAAAATCCTGAGGTGTTCGATCCGGACAGATTCAGCGACGAGAACAGGAGGAATATACCCCAGTTTGCCTACCTGCCCTTCGGGGAAGGACCAAGGAATTGTATAGGTAAGAAATCACGTCCCCTATGAAGGTGGTGAAAGTGGTTGCTCGTCATATTGCAGAACATTCTGTACTTGAATAGACTACGAACCTTTGATCCAGTGGTGGATTTTCAGATGAAGTAGGTGAAATGCTACTTCACCTAATATTCTTAGTAAATACTAAAGATTTTAACCCTGCAATTGTCACGTCTAGTTTCTCAGACCCAAACAGTATTATCTTGTTCGTTTTCAATATACCTATAATTTCTGTGCTTATCCCACGCAGAATATCTATGTCCGGGTTGTGCCCGTGATTTCAAAAATCGGCCGTAATGTACCTTCAGAAGTCTAATCATTTTATTAAATTTAGAATGTATTTATTACATTTTAAAATAATATTTCAATAAGCGCATTCAGTACAATACATAAGAGGCTCTTTTATAAATAAATATCGGAACAGTAATGTGAAGAGCTAAACTAGAAATGCTTTTAATTCTGCACTTTAGAAACCTGTTGCCATAGTAACGTGACGTCATCCGTTTAGCGATATCGTTCACACCTTCCTTAAGTGAAGAGGCAGCTTGTCATTGAGCAGTTTTCTGCTCTCTCGAGCGTGCAACATGTATTTTTTTTTAATTTGTGTTTCAAAGTGCGTTGTATGCAAGCGATATTATAATTATGTGCATTTACTGAAACATTTTTGTATAACTCCAGCTAAAGACGTTGTGTGCAATTTAGTAGAAACTCCTCATGTCGTTTAGTCGGTGGAGAGATGAGGAAAAGCGAGGCATTTTAAACCAAAACCAATCTCTGGAAATGTTAACAACTGTGACCAAAAAAGAAGTTACAAAACCTAAATGATAAACAAGTCATATAATATTGGTTGTAAAGCAATTTGGTTCACTGAGTACATATAAATAGGTTATGTAGTAGTACAATGTTACAAAGATGTTTTTTGCTGTCCTTGCTTACTTTTTAATAATAAATATTCCATATTGAAAGGAGACAGCTTGTCAGATTTATTAACTATATCGAGATCGCTTTATAAAAACAGTAATTCTGCCGAACATTTAAAATGTGAATTAAATTTAAGAAACTAAAAAAATATATATCAAAATACTGTTGCAGGTGCTTTCACAGAAACATGAGGCTTTTTAAGCAGTTTAAAAAAAATGTTTGTCTAAATAGACGTACGATGGAAATAATAATTAATTGAGTTATTTGCAAGCAAAAAGTGTCATTCTATGGTCGTGATGAATTAGGCTCTTCAACTATTTTTCCGAGTCTCCACTGCTTTGATAACCTATATTGTGAGTCACCTAAACCTTAGAAGCCTATCTAAACAATTATTTATTGTCCGTTTTACATCAGATTGCACCATATTACAGATTATACCTAATGTTTTTTTTTTATCTAAATTCGAATCACTGAAATCAGAATATTCTAAAATTTGTGTGTACCTAATTTAATCTGAAATTATATAGTAAAATTAATAATTTTAGAAAAAAGAAATAATGAAAATATTTAATTTTTATAACTCCAAAAATCAAGTAAGCGATAGGTTCAATTTAACAAAAAAAAATACTGCCAAAAGCCAATATTCCCACAAACTGAATGTATGGTACGGTATACTTTATGATACAATTGTTTGTTCATTTTTTAATGCAATAAAAAATTCAGTTTTTTAAATTTTTAAAAACGCATTTTCTGATACCTTTTCATAATTATTTATCACTTCAAAACCTCTTAAAATCGAAATTACATCTACTTGTTTGTCCTGTACACAACGCAATAGTCTTGAGAGAATAATTAAATTACACTAAAATTTTGAAAATAAATGGACATTCATTGGAGTACTTTACATATTCCTATGTCACGATCAGATTAGTCAACCACTAAACAGTGTTGTCAAGTGGTACCGTGTATTTGTCGCACATCTTTGCTATATATTTTTTTTCTAGGTGAACGATTTGGTGTGATGCAGACCAAAGTGGGTTTGGCTTGTATCCTGAAAAACTTCAGGGTATTCCTCAATGACAAAACTCAACTTCCTATCAAAATGAATCCCAAAAAAATAATTCCAGAAGTCCAAGGTGGAATCTGGTTAACCCTGAAGAAGCTAGACTCGAAAATCTGATCTTTATATATGTAGTTCTTTTCTCTGATGTAATATAATCAATAATATATAAATATAAAAATAAAAAGTATAAAGAGATAAATATTAATTCTCTCTTAATATAGTTTTACTCCTCAATAGAAAAATATTCACAGTAAATTTTTATTGCGTATTTGGTCTATACCATATGCCCTTAAAAAAGTATTTACAACACTCTGCCACTTTGTGTCAAAACAAGCCGATTTAACTAATCTTGTAATAGTCTCAAATTGCTTAGTTAGGTCGCTAGAAGGTCCCAAAAATTCACTTTCACAATTTGTTAGTTTATGGTAAATTTTAAATTTACAATACAAGATTTACATTTATTGTACAAAAAAAAAAACAAATAATTAAATTATATTTGATGGCATTAAATAGGGGTAGAATTTTTAGCTGGCAGAGGCAAATGATACGGAGAGGAGTTCCCCGCCCTCTATTTCACACATCCTACAAGTCTCATCAGTTGTGACGCCAAGGATCTTCAGAATTCTAAAATCCTTACAACAAAGTTTTAACAATTCCGTGCTGTGTATCGAGTCAGGACCTTTAATGAAGAGAGAGAGAGAGAGAGAGAGAGAGAGAGACCGACCCTTTTTGTCTACTTTTGTCCAATCTGTGAGAGTGGTTTTATAGTGGCTCTTGGAAATCGAGGGCTCAAAACGAACTTTTGAGCCCTTTGCCAGTGCATCAGCTCTATCATTGCCCGTGTTGCAGCTATGACCAGGAGCCCAGCAGACTACCACATTTCGGTCTAATTCTTGCATTATATTGTGAAATCCCCCCACCCCCGGCCGTGTTTATATAATTTATCTTGCTATTCTTTTTCTATTGCACACGCGCGAAATTCGGTCTATATTACTGTGGCATGTTTGCCCAATGGTGTTGAGTCTACTTATCCAGATTCCAGATCTTCATCATTCCTACAAAACTGATTTACCGTCTTACACTATCTATAACTACCGTCTTACATTATCTATATCTAACACTATCTGTACCGTCCACATAGCAAATGAGCCAGCTGTCGCTGGTTAGATGTTTTGTATTTTGGATTCCAAAACCCTAGGGGCTCCTTTTCGATTTACTTTTCAAAGTCGACTCCTATGCAGCCTAAAGCCTGGTTCTCAGAGCTTCGTTATGTGGCCGCAACGTGTCCCCACTACTTGAAAAAATATTTACTACTTGCAGTCGTCGAGACACAATACCACTGTTTGAATATGAAATATTGCAGTTTGTCACAAAACATCTAAGTAGACGCAGTTTATATTTGCGGAAGTACTTACTTGTCACTTCGAAACCATTGAAAAACTGGCCAATTTACATAAACAAAGCAAGAACGGCAACGCTGGCGACATATTGTGTAGTTGAAATATTTCAACTACACTCGGCAGTCACAGCGACAATAAAATAAACTTAAAGCACCGGTTATTTTAAAGTGTCCTGCTAATAAATGTAACAAACATTGTGCATTTTGTCATTTTTGTAGTCATTAATGTTGTGTCGTCTGTGAATGTCCGGAAACAAATTTTAACAGGTTTTCTTAAATTTGTAGTGTTTTCCTGTATGCCAATTGAACTTGTAGGCAAACATTATAATAATGCTCATCCTTTTGAAGTGTTTTTACACATTAAATGCGATTGCCTTGGAATAATTATGAGCAAGGTTTCTAACATCCCTTTCTTAAATTCGATTTCTGAGCTGGCACCTGTCATCTTGTGGGGGTCGACCGCCCCCGGCGATAAGCCCACCTCCCGCCCTAGGTTAATAATGTACACTAAACCTGAAGCTCTGTGAGCAAATCGAATTGTAGATGTGATATAATACACTGAATAAATCTCTTTAATTTTAATGTTATGGTTAATTTAAGGCAGGCAAGACGCTTAAAGTGAGTCAAGGCATGCTGAGCTCACTGTTTCATAGTCCTATATATATAGTCTGGTCCTATATATATAGTCTGGTGGGGCGCTATAGTCCTATAGCGCCCCACCAGACAACACACCGTAAAGAATCATAGGATATTTAACACAAGTATAGTACAGCCAGTGCAATTTACGAGGAGTTAATTCCTTGTAAACAAATAGTTTACAAGGAATTCGAATAGAGTTATTTGCTGACAACCCTTCTGCACGCCCAAAGGACTGTGGCTTTTCGGATTCTGCCTTCAATATGAAACTTGGAAGGTTAGCCTCGAATCCAGGCATATGATAAATGTTAGACAAGCATATCTCAGAGACTTTTTTTGCGTGGTACTACTCGTATTTAAGAATTTTCATTACAGTTTCCAAATTTTCTGCAAACTTAAGACTGGATGCCTTTAAAAATAACTATATAAAAACATTTGGTGGTGTTCTGTTTGAATAGAAGATAGAATTATCTGGATCATTTTAGTGGCAGCAGCCATTTCATCGTATTTTATCAAATATTTTTTAGTTACACACTGCACAAATGAAGAACAATATCACGAAACAATGTTTTCTGCAGTTGCTTTGTAGTTCTATTTCCTGGGTCTAGAGCGACAATTATTTCCCTGTTACGTATTTCACGAGCTACCACTGATCTCCGCCGAGATACTTATCAACGCCGTTTAAATATCAGTATCATAACGATAATCGCCAATTGTGCGCGATAGTTTTGATAAAGTCGTAACGATGTTCATATTCCTGTTAATTTCTTCCCTGTACTGGTACGGTGGAGATTTTTTCAAAAATGCTGTAAGTCATTTAAAATTACTTACTCACGAAGTTAACCAGTGATTACTGAGAAACTTATTTATATCTGAAAGTTTTCATTGTACATGGTTAAGCTGCAACTAGATAATAATGACTTGGAAAAAAATTGCAAAACATGGTACAACACAATGCAGAAATAAATAACATTGCCTAAGGAATCACCAGTTCCACATATAATTTTTCCATAATTAATCAGACTAAATCTCTATAAAAAGTAGTCTATATTATTTAAAAAGTGTTAAAGGATATAACCTTTGTAGTCTTTATGAAATATATGACATGATAGACTTCTGTGACCTATGTTGTGTTTATGGCTAGTGTGATTTTTTTTGACTTATATGACCTTTATAAACTATTTGAACTTTATGAACAGTGGGACCTTTCCGACCAATATGAATGAAAGTCATTATTTGAACAATCTTATGAGTCATACAGTTACGATTTAAAGAAATTAAAAAACTAGAAAATTTTCTATTGCGCGAGGTGCGCAACTATATAAAAGCCGGTTATTCCAACAGTCGGAATAATAAGTTATTATAATAACAATTTTTATTTGCTTAATATTTAGTGTTTAGTTTGTTCTGTAATATCTGATTTTCATATCACATCAGGTGGAGACAAAAATTACACCAAGACTACTAGTGACTACTAATTACACCAAGACGTAAATATTGTTGTAACATTAGACCAGCCAATGAATCGATCAAATCAAACATTAACACAACCTACATAAATAACTTTCAAGGCCTCTAATAGGCGAGTGCATCAGTCATAGTATTACATAAACTAATGTCATAGACGTAGGAAATAAAAAAAATCATGCGCATATAAAATTTAATCCTGAACTTATTATGGGTGTATGGTGGACTTATAATAAATAGTAATAAATACTAATAGTATAATATAGGTAGGTATACCTAATGCTGATAATACAGTAATATGCTGGTATTAATCGGCTTACATCGGAAGAGCAATCTAGTAACACTACATTAGGGCGACCAGCAAAATAGTAATTTTGCTAGTCGTGCTACCGGTCGATTGTCGGCGCTTTGAAGTGAGTAAGCCAACTTTCGTAATTTCGGACTACTGGTCAGTGCGCATATACTAACGTTTTGCAACGGAACGAGGCATATTTGCCATCAGAGTTTTACTAGGCATTTTTAAAAAAATATGTTTGCTTTCGTTTTTACGTGAAGAATATGTGACAAAAGTATTAAATACGTAAATAAACAATAACGCAACCCTTATAAAAATAATCTTTAGATGAACAGTAATTTATATTCACATTATTCATTCGCAATAGTCTTATCGTAGATGCTCACTCAGGAACGTTACCGTTACGGTACAACCATCCACCTACTACTGAAGGCGTTGCGCAACATGCAATGCGCGTACCTATGATTTCGGATCGAGTGGTTTTGCTGGTCCTCTAAATACTGTGCTAGTAGTAATGTACCAAATTAATAATCTCGACCACACACAGCTAAAAAGGAATCTCTAAGAGTAATATAAGAACCACTTGACAAAAGTGATAAATGCTTTTATCTGAAGGTAATTTTATTAAAGCAATCAACCTGTGAGCTGTTTCACTACTAACACACACCTTCAGAATACTTGAACGATCCATTACTGACCTGGAGGAGCCCGACCGCCTTACCAACTTCCAACTAAATCTAGACATTAACATATGTATGTATATACTACCTCATCAGTAATCAGTCTCTGCTCACGACGAGACAGGAGGGGAAGAGTCAAATAAGCATTAAAAACCTTTGTTTTATCCAAGAAGCTGTCTTGGGAAAAAAACTACTGCAAACAAAAACCATCAGTAGCAAAGGAGGAGTCTGAATTACGCCTTTGAGTTTAGGATGTGAACTTCTTCCAAGATAACAGGAGCTCCAAACATTCTCTACAAGGCCATTTTCCAAACATGTTATAGTCAGACCATATCAACAAAGAGAAATGGCTTATTAACTGCTTTCTGTAAGTCGAAAAGAAGGCTTGGTGTCAGCTATTCAATGACAAGTTATAAAAATCAGAAATGACCAGCATATCCAGAAAATGTGGATCTGCAGGCGAAACTATAGAGCACATGTCTGAAGCATGTTTTACGCCAGCAGAGTCAGCATATTTGGGCAGACACAATTAACTTGACGATGACTCCGTCATACTACAAGTGTGTTATCCTCCTCCGGAAACTATGCTGGAATTACTAGTAGCTATGATCTACTGGGATATGCTAGTTAATATTGATCAAACAGTGGACTTCAACAGACCAGATATTATACTGATAAACAAGGAACACCAAACAGGGATCATCACTGATATCGCAGTGTTAAAAGTAGAGCAAGGCGAAGAAAAAAGAAGATAGAAACATACCATACACACCCACGTGATATCGGCAGAGGAATTATTGTCGACCAGATCCGCCAGTACCGTCACGATATTGTGACTACCTGCCAACGTCATTAGAAGCAACCAACTGGCAGTCCCAGTGAGAAAGCAGATTCCCCCGAGAATTACTCCGAAGAATAATCCATAAGTCTTTTCTGTGAGCCACTTATTATTTTGGTAAAACATTTACTTTATAGTTCTGAGAAAGCGTTCATATTCTTGATATAGGTCACAAATCATATAACATGCTTCCAATCCCAAGCGAATATTCTAGGGAAATTATCTGGCGATATATGTATACACAAAACACTATTTGGTTGTAACTCTAATACATATATACATATACAAATTTTAATATACAAAGGTATTACGTGGTCACCTTTTATTTTAGGGTTTGATGACCTACCTTGCGGTCGGGCTCACTGTTCTATTGGTGGCACTATACGTGTTTTTCAAATGGCGTTTTCGCTACTGGAAGAGAAAAAATGTTCCCTACATCGAACCTTCAGTTCCTTTCGGTAACTTCGAGAATCTATTCAAGAGAACTATGCACTCAGGTGACAAGATAGCACAACTGTACAAGGAGGCGAAGAAAAAGGGTAAGTACTAAACATATATAGTAATAACTATCCTGCTGCGTACATTACAGAATTAAGGGAAATTGATAAGATAACGGTATGTTAGTATAACTATGTTATTATAATTGATAAGTAGCGGTTGCCCTATCTAAGATATAATCTTTGATAGGGGGACCGCTACTTAAACATGAAATGGGGTGCGAAGCAATAGTGAGCGAGGTGATGGAAAATCCAGCAGCTAGTATGCCGGGAAGGCTGCCTGAGTCTGAGATGAAATATACATTTTATATTTTATTTCTCGTCTAGCATTATTACGAGGGTATTAAGGCTAATTATTTGTCTGTATATAAATCCACAATATGATACAAGTGGAAAAGTCAAGGTTAGTAACATCCGTTGTTTCATCAATACTAAGCCGTATATGTAGGTTTATCGTGTAGTTCCGATTTTTTTATTCCTCACACAATGGTGCTATAATCGTCTGAGTTGTTTCTGCAAACAGACTAATTTCGCCGCAGTGGCGGCTGGTGATAAAGAGCACAGAGGCACGTGCCCAGCCCAAATTTCAATAGAAAATATTTCTTTTGTGTTAATTTACTATAAATTACTGTTACAATAATATCAATTAATTGTATACGACAAACTATTGATATTCTAATTATTATTCCTTTTATACCATAAACAATGATTTTTATCACATATATATGACAGACTATCGATCGAGCACCGAGCCACCGTACTCTGAATTCCTAGCATTTCGCGCGCGTGGGCATACAGTTTCCCAGCCTCCGTTTTTAATGGGGCTTTTTCGGTGACTGGTAAAGTTTGGCGACGATAGCAGACAGACGTCGTTAAATCGGTCGAAAATCAGTTGAACGGGTCACACTTTCTGAGTGACCTTTTTTTAGTGTTATTGTTTATTTTCTTCGCTGAGAAGTGTGTTTTTACTGTTTTTGATTCTGAAACGTTTCAAAATGAATTCGGTGGGCTTTTTATTGACTGATAAAGATATTACATACGAGATCCGAACGGAAATTAAATGGTTAGGAAGGCCGATACCCGATTTGATTATTTCCAAAACAGACGTAGGAAAATCGCGAACTTATTCACGAAATTTGAATAGTAGTGTCTACGACAGATTTAAGTGGTTATTGGGTGTCCTAAAAGAAACAAACTGTTTTGTTTTATTTGTTTAGTGATGGGTGGCAACCGAAGTGCATGGACTCAAGAAGGGGTGAGTGATTTAAAACATTTAAATGAACGAGCTAAGAAACATGCTAGCTACAATGAAAAACATTTACATAACATCTTAGATTTTAGTGTGTTGGGAAAGGTAGACATAAGGCAACATGTTGATAGTACTTATCGTGAAAATATAAGACGTCACAATGAAAATGTGGATAAAAACATACATATTTTAAACCAAATAATTAATTGTATTAAATTTTTGTGAACAATAAGGACAGGCGAGCTGATTTCCTCTACAAATATCGGTAAGATACCTATATCAATTTTTTTTCACATGTTGCCACCCATTATCTTAATATATTTATGCCCTCAATATTCGTGATTAAATATTATTTCAAAAAGCTACCAAATCCCAAAAATTATTCTTATGAAAGTCTATATTTTTTGTATAAAATAATTTTTCATTGAAATTCTGAAGTGTCAGTAAAACGCATGACCCTGAAAATTTTAAAAATTTTGGCCTGAGGCGCCATTGGTAGCTAATGAGTAATCCTACTGACACACCCTGTGCCCACGAGCCGCCACTGCTTCGCCGTACTTTCAACTTGCAGCGTTCCGGAAAAAAATTCTGAATTCGGGGTGATCTAATTTTACGTATGGAATACCGCTACTGTCACTTTGACCACATCAAAGTTAAATTGTCTCTGTCTACATATCTCGCGCACTCACACCACCACTCTATGCTGCGAGCTCCATGTTTGTCTGTAGCAACATGCTGCAAAACAGTTGTTTTTGCATGCCACGTGAGTACACTGTCACACATGGTACAACAAAGTTTACTGCCATTAGAGGTCAATTCCGGAATATTGTTTATCCAACGCTCGACCGTAACACATGGCAGACGGTCCCGATATTTTTACAAAAATTGAACTTTCGTGCCCACGAATGATGATCACCGTTGAGTATAATACTAAATAAATAAGTATAAATTACCTTCGCCTTCGCGACTCGACCTTGGATGAAGTGGGGCGCAGAACACGGCAGACGGGTTGTATCTGGAGTAGTGGTGTGTCGTTCCGTTCGGAACGTTCTTTGGAACGGTATTTTGTTGGAACGACTCGGAACGGTATTCATTTCTCGCGGAACGCATTATTTCGGAACGGAGTGTCTACTCCCATTCCGACGGAACAGACGGAACTTAGGTCGGAATGGATCGGCGACGTACCACGTACAATATCACGATCACGATTGAACGCACGGGGACGGGACGTTCGTCGTTCATTTTGGCTCATTTGGATGAATGTGGGTTCGAGTTATGTTCAGCTGGGGCCGGTGATAGTTGGATCTCGATTTCTAGTGTGGAATGTGGAATGTGTATTGGTCAAACGTCAAAACTGTTTTTTGATTATTCTTTTAAATCAAAAATATACTGTGTAATCGTTCCTTATAGATTTTCGCGAAATTATAAACTTTTATGAATCAAACCGTTTTCGTTGTATAAAAATGTGTAGGTGATTTTCGCAAGTCGTTTTTTGCAATCATGAGTTATAAGTAATAACGCGACCCGGCGACCCGTACAGAAGAATTCTGATTTAAAGAAATGATTTGAAAACAAAAATGATAAGCAAAAGAGTGGATAACTACATAACACGGTCAAAGTTTACTATTTAGTTTACTAACTATAATATCATATTTTAATTCTGTAAATTTTGACAGGGTAGTGTCACAGCATAATGCTGTGGTAGTGTCGTAGGATTATGGAGAATCAGAACTTTTGGCAAATCTTATATGTACATATATATAAAAATCTCGTGTCACGGTGTTTGTGGTCGCACTTCTCCGAAACGGCTCGACCGATTTTTATGAAATTCTTTATGTATATTTGGTAGGTATGAGAATAGGTCGTAAAGTATATTTCATACCGCTAGGTGATTAGGGTGTCCCTATCCAGAATTTTTTTTCTAAAAAATGTTTTTGTATTTTTTTTATTTGGCATCAAAAAATACCTATAAACCCAAATTTTCAATATGGCAGAACAACGTTTGCCGGGTCAGCTAGTAAATACCATAAAACTTGACCATGGAACGATGTTCCGATATACCGTTCTTTTGGAACGGTATTTTATTGGAACGAGAATGTTCGGAACGTTCCGGATAATTAATCGTTCTTCCCAACTCTAATCTGGAGTATACATGTATAAACAACATGTATAAACCACGCCATGTAATGGCGTTATTTGATTGAACTACGATTGTGTTATGTACGTATATATAGGAGTTGACGATGTACTTATTAATGTGAGAAATGTGACAATATTTCAGTCGCCTGAAGCCCGGTCCTATTATTAAGCCCGAATCTATTATTAACCTACGAGCTCTATTTATTACGAATACAAAAAGTTTTCAGGTTCAAAATTTATCACGTTGCTAAAAAGATATACAGTGAGGTCAATAAGTAACGGATAAATTAATTGTCTATGTAATTTACAATTTATGTGTAAAATCTTGAAACACGTCAATTTTTAATTCTAGAATGATATTTTTTGAGCATAATTTTATACCTCCCCCTCCAACCCCCTTGACTGATAGCTACCCCTTTAAATTTTTTAAATGGAACGAGGGTGCGTGTGATAGCTCATTTGAAAGGGTTCTTAATTATCTATTCAGCAATATAAGGTTTTTTGAATATTGTATATTTTTCATCAAGAAAATTTAATTTGATAATTTCAAAATTATTATTATTATGTAATAAATGTATACAATCAAGTGCGTATGTACCAAATACCTATCAAATCTGACATTTTTAGTTAATTTTGTGTCAACATTCAACTTAAATGTATCGGTTTCCCTGATACGCTGCGCAGAATACCCAACAAAAAGAAAGAAGTAAAATGGGTTTCTTTTTACATATCAGAAAAAATTATACATTTAAATTTCTTTATTTGATACATCTGTGAAAACTTATTATTCTGTTATGTTATTTATGGCTGATTGTCAAGTTAATCATTATTTTAACGAGGAGTCTTTCGGATACCCAAAGAATTGAAATTTTGCTATTATTAGGATGTGGTGATAAAACAAGAACGCAGAAGCAGGTATGCGAAATATTATATACTAAGTATCCTGACCGCCGCATTTTCCAGTCTACAGTTAGTAGAATAGAAAACAAATTTAGTGAATTTGGAAATGTCACAGATATTTCTAAATCTGGTAGGACACGCATTTTATACGATGAACAGAAATTGGATATATTGCTCGATATTCAAGATAGTCCACATAAACCTACAAGACAAGTTGCCGCCGATAATGATGTTAGTGAAACGTCCATATTGCGTTTTCTAAAAAAAAAAAAAGGAAAATAACGCTCATATAAAGTTCATTTGGTTCAAAAACTTAACGACGATGACCCTGATCGCCGATTGGAATTTTGAGAAATCATGGCAAATACATGCCAAGATAATCAATCCTTTATTTATAAAAGACATTCTTTTTTCTGATGAAGCAACATTCGTCTTAAATGGAACAGTCAACAAACAGAACTGTAGATACTGGAGTACAGAAAATCCACATTGGATGATGGAGGCCAATACTCAATATCCTGAGAAGGTGAACGTTTGGGCTGGAATTATAAATTCTCAAATTTTATCGGACCATATTTCTTTGATGGCTCATTAATTGGCGCGCGTTACTTGGATTTCTTGCAAAATTTCTTAGTTCGAGAGTTAAGAATGCTTTACCCAGATGATGACAACCCCAATGAAATTGATAGAGATATTTGGTTTCAGCAGGGCGGAGCTACACCACATTTTTCATTGGAAGTAAGAGCCTATCTGAATCAAGTTTTTCCCAAGATAGTCCACATAAACCTACAAGACAAGTTGCCGCCGATAATGATGTTAGTGAAACGTCCATATTGCGTTTTCTAAAAAAAAAAAAAAAGGAAAATAACGCTCATATAAAGTTCATTTGGTTCAAAAACTTAACGACGATGACCCTGATCGCCGATTGGAATTTTGAGAAATCATGGCAAATACATGCCAAGATAATCAATCCTTTATTTATAAAAGACATTCTTTTTTCTGATGAAGCAACATTCGTCTTAAATGGAACAGTCAACAAACAGAACTGTAGATACTGGAGTACAGAAAATCCACATTGGATGATGGAGGCCAATACTCAATATCCTGAGAAGGTGAACGTTTGGGCTGGAATTATAAATTCTCAAATTTTATCGGACCATATTTCTTTGATGGCTCATTAATTGGCGCGCGTTACTTGGATTTCTTGCAAAATTTCTTAGTTCGAGAGTTAAGAATGCTTTACCCAGATGATGACAACCCCAATGAAATTGATAGAGATATTTGGTTTCAGCAGGGCGGAGCTACACCACATTTTTCATTGGAAGTAAGAGCCTATCTGAATCAAGTTTTTCCCAATAGATGGATCGGTAGACGCGGTGAAATTGAGTAGCCTGCTCGTTCTCCTGATTTGACCCCGCTTGATATTTTTTATGGGGTTACTTAAAATCGAAAGTCTACTTCAACAGACTAAATAACGTAGATTTAAAAGACAGAATAAGGCAAGAAATTAATCAAATCACCCCGGAGACAATACAAAATGTTTTAGAAGAATTTCAGCAACGCCTCCATTATTGTCAAGAAGCAACGGGCGCCCAATTTGAACATTTGATTTAAACTTTTCTGTTCTGTTTCATGTTCTTTTCTTTACTTAGTAACATTAAAAATGTAATACTTGTATTTTTCAATAAAAAAATTATAGATTTAAAAGAAGTCTTATGTTGCTGGATGGATAATTAAAAACCCTTTCAAATGAGCTATCACACGCACCTCGTTCCATTTAAAAAATTTATGGGGGTAGCTGGCACTCCAAGGAGGTTGGAGGGGGAGGTATAAAATTATGCTCAAGAAATGTCATTCTAGAATTAAAAATTGACCTGTTTCATGATTTTACTCATAAATTGTAAATTACGTAGATAATGAATTTATCCGTTACTTATGGACCTCACTATATATAATTAGTGGCATTTGGATGGTAGTTTGGTAATGGTTATTAAAATCATTTTTAACAAACAATTTCTCAGTAGGCCTTCTCCGACGAAAAAACAGGGCCCTGGGCTGTCTTTTTTAGACCCGTCATTCGGTCCATATTAACATTCTGCAAATAATTGTTCCACATTGTCATTTATCAATGCTTCTATGTACGTACGTAAATTCATCGACAGTTCATCTACGTCTAGTAAGTCTTCGGTGTACGAGCGTTCTAGTCGAGTTATATACTTTGGTTTTTAAATTGGGACAGCCTATAGGATTGGTTTTAATTCCCCGAAGTCGCTACGTTGTGGCTTTAAACGGTCCACATCCCAAAAACCAACCCCATATCGAAATTTGAATTCACAAGATTTTGATGGCAATTTCAGAGACCTACAGGATGGACTTAGAAGGACACTGTCGGGTAAAAAATCCCATCCTTCACATTAAAACCTTCTAAACAATATATTTATTTACATATATTATATATAATGATTTATGATATTATAGAAGATATTTTGTTTAATTTTAGAATCACTACGTGATTCCGAATTAATGAAAACTCATTTCATTATTGTTTGTTGGACCGCAATCACTTAATGTTCAACGAATTCATATACACCATGGAGAGTAACTTAAACTTTTGATGTAGAAACCAACAAAACAACGTTTACTTGTTCTGCATCAAGTTTTTCACGTTAGGAGTATGTCTCAAATACAGGGTGTTCCACCTAAGGCGGATTCATCCATAATTCTGTTATTAGAAATTTAACAAAAAAGAGCTTTGGGTGGTAGTTGTCTGGAATAATTGTGCATATGAGGAAAATATTTTCAATTATATAGGGTGATCCGTTTATTCTGCACGCCACCTAACTTTGTTATTTTAAATGGAACACACTGTATATTTTTACATTTTTTGATTCTACGTTTAATTCTAGGTCGACTTTGCTACGGGTTCCCTATACCTATCTCTTATAGTCTTTGAGATTGAGATCTCTCCGTTTTGGTTAATACACATGTGGATTCGTTTTTAAAAAGAATGTCCGGATAGCGTTGTGCATAAACTCTTGATGCCAATAAAGGATTTCGGTGGCAAGCACCAAGAACCAAGAACAAAAACAATATTAACCATTTCTTCCTGCGTCAGCGACATTGATACACAAATATTATGATACACTTTAACACGTTTTCACAGTAAAATAACAAGTCAAAGCTAATCAACTCTAAAGTGACGTTTAGTTTGGCTTATACGTCAAATAGTGTAATAAGCAACGCAATTGCAATGCCTCCGTGACGCTGTAGACATCCGATTTTTGCAAACTTTAGAAAGAATCGAATATTCTTGGAAAACTGATGGATATAAGTATTGATAACCCGATATCAGTAGAAAGGGCATTTAATTTCGCATCCAACGGCACTATTTAATATGGGTCATGCCATTTGAAAAAAATAGTAATCACGTTTTAAAATTGTCAAATGTAGGGTCCGATATTTCCGGCTCTGAATAACGTATCCATTTTGCCCATAGTGAAAAAGATAGGGTAATTTGTGCTAAATCTAATCGTCCAAACCGCAGGTTTCTATCTTTTATGGTTTACATGCTATTGGGCCTCATTCAAAGAGCTGAAATCATCATTTTTTTCAAAGACAGTTGAATATCTCAAAAACTATAAGAGATAGGTATAGGGAACCCTTAACAAAGTCGACCTAGAATTAAACGGGGAATCAAAAAATGTAAAAATATACAGGGTGTTCCATTTAAAATAACAAAAGTTAGGTGGCGTACAGAATAAACGAAGCACCCTATATAATTGAAAATATTTTCCTCATATGCACAATTATTCCAGACAACTACCACCCAAAGCACTTCTTTGTTAAATTAAATAATAAAATAAAAAAAAAAACAGAACATAAATATTTTATTTAACTTTAAAGTTTTATATTTACTACTACAGGATCGAAGCATTGTGGAATCTATTCTTTGATGACGCCTAATTACATGGTAATTGACTTGGAGATGGTAAAGAACGTGATGACCAAAGATTTTCAATACTTCGTAGACAGAAGAATGTATGTCAATGAGAAAGACGATCCCTTGAGTAAGTATATGAAATGAAAAGTAAAAAAAAATCCTAGATAAAACAAAATAATTAATTTTGACATTATTCATTCACGATGGACTTGCAGTTTTATGTTACGATAGAATATCGAAGAATTAATACAAATTGGTACTGTAAAGCTCTTAAAACTGGTACTGCAAAGCTTTACTAAGACGTTAGTAAATATCAAAAATACTATTTTTAACTAAGATTTATTAAAAAACATTGACTAATTTAAATATAAATATTCGAAATATCGTTATCGATTTCTTTATTTTATAGTTTTTGAAACAATTTTATCTTTCACGACCACTAACTAACACCACTTTCAACAACATATTTTTATATGGGTCAGACGAAATTTCAAGCTTTGCGGTAAAACAAGTTGTTTTTTGACATATGTAATTCTATTAACTATTCCGAAGGAGTATGTTAGTACTAGTATATCCCACGAGATGATGGCTTTGATAAAATTGTATACAGATAAAAGCGTATTCAGCAGCTTTATCATATGATTCTTGTATTCCTCCTGGAATATAAATGTGGTTGAGCTTCTTATTTTTGGCACATTTCTAGTTGGAGGTATTGCTCCCCCCTCTGGGAGTTGATGAATATATCTCTGTCTATACCTCTGGATTGCTCCAAGATGTTTCTTTCGTAATACTAAGTGTAGTGCATTATGTAGGCCAAACGGCATTCTGAGGTCATCACAGAAAACCTCTTTTAATACAAATAGAAGCGAATTCTTCAGAAACAGAAGTTCTTTAAAAAAGCATTTGTAACAAAATCAAAAGTAGGTACAGAGTGTCCCCTATTCCGATAACGATATGTCATTATTTAACGTCTCTCTACCGATACATTGGGTTAGTTTTGGGCTAGAAAGGAAATTCGAATGCTGAGAAGGAATCTAAATTTGATATCGAAATTATTATACAGGATGTTACTGAAAATATGTTCCCATAAAACTGACTTTTGAAAATTTGTTAAGGTCGAATTTTAGTGCGAGATGTTATTAGAAGTAGATGTTATAAAAGGGCCTGTTGTCACATCCGATTTCCGGTTTCGGTAGAACTGTATACTCTTTAATAATATTTCGCACTAAAATTCGTCTTTTTTTCAAAATTCGGTTTTTTGGGAACACATTTTTAACAACAGCCTGTATAATAATCCCTAGGTCAAATTCATATTCGTGGAAAAATTATGCATAACATTCAACTTGCAAATTAAAACAACGCTTGCATTTTCCTTCGTGCTCAAAAACAACCCAAAATATCTAAGATGAGGCGTTAAATTGGGACAACCAACACCATTTCCTGAATGTTAACGAAAATAGAAATAAAGAAAAGTTTAATGTGCAAAAACATGTTAGCAATGCCTCCTCGCTCAGTTTTCGTGGATTTTAATTAATAAGTTTTGGCCGCAAGGACTAAAGTTTTAAGTAACACTTTCTTCTTCAACCATTACCATTAGTTACAGCAATAAGGGGTGTTGAGGTCTAATCAAATAAATGCTCGATTTATACTGATTCAAAAATCTGTCAGATAAAACTAGCGACGACATCTTTTTGGACAGGAAAAGTATTCATATCAGGATTATTTTCCCCTCTTTATACTCTTCCTTTGAATTTTCAAAGGAAGGGTATAAGGACTCAATGAGGCTCCAAACTTCATATAACTCCAAAAAACATGCTAGGAAGATCTGTTAACAGTCACGAGTGTTGATGTGAACTTTTCTATCAGATTCTTCTTCTTCTTAAAAAAAAAACTACTCACCCTGTGTATCCTGTTTTTATAAAACTATTTTTATACACACTTCCATAGAATATGCGCAACCCAGACTTTCATTTTTCTAGCCGTTATATAGTCCAGTGGCGGTGCGTGATATTTCAGTTAGCCATATCTTGAAAACGACGCATGGGACCCACTTCACTTTTTAGGTGATGACTATACACCTCTTATAGAAAGGATTTATAGTGAAAAAATCGTCAGCAAAGTTTGCGAAAAAATTTTCAAAAACAGTGGAGCACTCCCTGGGTTCTCAGTAACGTTCTGTGG
Organism: Aromia moschata; assembly: GCA_029963805.1. Taxonomy (NCBI): domain Eukaryota; kingdom Metazoa; phylum Arthropoda; class Insecta; order Coleoptera; family Cerambycidae; genus Aromia; species Aromia moschata. The sequence goes on from JAPWTK010000884.1 coordinate 73,224, forward strand.
GATATTTGCAGTATATTTTTTTTTTCATAATCTAGAAACAAATATAAGGAGACGTTTTTCGATTTGTTGCAAAATATTTTTTTTTAAAAAAGTTATGGCCATTTTAATTTTAATTTTATAGGAACATTTTGTTTCCCAAAATTTCACGACAACGGTTGATTTTTCGAATTTTGAACAAGGATAAGATTCGTTTTATTGTCATTATCCTCAAAACGGTGTAACAAGATTTAAGATAATTTGTCTGATTGAAGAATTATCGATCAAAAACGAATCAAGTTTCAGGTTAATTACCCTCGAGTTTTAGTGAGATAGATAAGAATCTAGCTCCTTTTTTGCATCCTAAGAGTGAGCGCTCATGCCAAATTTGAAAATCGACGAAAATATCTTATAAAAAAAATTAAAAATGGAAAATTTCAAGGGCTCTATCTCAGCAGGGATACATATTTGTATATAGGTAACTTATGTTAAATCGACATTATTTTGATCCATGAACAGGCTGGCAAATTTATGACATACCTTTTAGGAACACTCTGTATGCTACATGCTGTATGCTACATTGTGATCGAAATCCATTGTTTATTTATTTTTAGAAAATTGTGTCCATTCGTTTTAAAATTTTAGTTCTAGATAAATAAATGCCTGTCTAAGTATGATCAATTCTTTACACACAAGATCCAAATTGAAACAACTCTTTCTTTTCGAAAAAGGTGCCCATCTCTTCTCGCTAGCAGGCAAGAAATGGAGAAATCTGAGGACGAAACTCACCCCTGCTTTTACAACGGGAAAACTGAAGGGAATGTTTCAGACGCTGGTAGACTGCGGGACCATATTAGAAAAATATTTTGAGGAGAATATTAATAACACCGAGCCAGTCGACATCAAGGATGTTTTAGGTACAGTTTAACTGGAATCATAGGTAATTTTTTAAGGTTTGGTGTCTGCGTCAAATATATCATTTTTCTAAAACTACTGTTCAAGGTAGGTTTTTACGTGTTATTCTATGTTAAAAATGACATTAAGGTTATTTTGAATCCCAACTTAAAATGTTAACAGCGACACAATTTTAAAAGTTCGAAATGACGTTAGTAAATATAAAAATACTATTTTTAACTAAGATTTATTAAAAAAACATTGACTAATTTAAATATAAATATTCGAAATATCGTCATCGATTTAATTGTTTTATAGTTTTTGAAACCATTTTATCTTTCACGACCACTAACTAACTAACTAACAACACTTTCAACAACATATTTTTATATGGGTCAGACGAAATTTCAAGCATTCCGGTAAAACAAGTTGTTTTTTACATATGTAATTCTATTAACTATTCCGAAGGAGTATGTTAGTACTAGGATATCCCACGAGTTGATGGCTTTGATAAAATTGTATACAGATAAAAGCGTATTCAGCAGCTTTATCATATGATTCTTGTATTCCTCCTGGAATATATATGTGGTTGAGCTTCTTATTTTTGGCTCATTTCTAGTTGGAGGTATTGCTCCCCCTTTGGGAGTTGATGAATATATCTCTATCTATACCTCTGGATTGCTCCGAGATGTTTCTTTCGTAATACTAAGTGTAGTGCATTATGTAGGCCAAACGGCATTATGAGGTCATCACAGAACACCTTAATAGTTTCAATGAGGGATTTAAGTTTTGCCTTGGAGCGAATTTACTTTTTGCGAACGCTGTATAATATGTACATTTTCTAACATTGGTGTTGTGATTAAATTGTTTTTTGAACTGCTTTCTAAATATCCACACTCTTAAAATAACATACGGAACATCACACATCTGACCAAAACCATTTGCTGTTCCAGGACGATTCTCTACCGATATCATCGGCTCCTGCGCCTTCGGCATTGATTGCAACAGTTTCGAAGAGCCGAACTCACCTTTCAGAGAGTATGGAAAGCAAGCATTCACCTTTAAGAAATCCGATATATTCAAGTTTATAATTTGCCTGAACTTCCCTAAATTGGCGAGGGCCTTGCATCTGACCGTAACTCCTGCACCGGTCAGCAATTTTTTCTACAACCTGGCCCAAGATACCGTGCAGTACAGAGAGAAGAACAAGGTGGTGAGGAACGACTTCATGCAGTTGTTAATGAGCATGAAGAGGAATAATGAAAATAAGTCGGTCGATCAAGGCGAGTACTAAAAAGTGATAATAAATGTAAATGGTTGTCCAAAAATGATTTTTTAACCGTAAACTTTAAAAGCACGTATGTCATTTCAAAATAAAAGTTTCTATCTTAGGTATAGACCTCTAGTGTGCGTAAATGGAATTAGATAAATTTCGGTGTATTCAACAAAGCTGCTCCTTTAACTCCTTTAACTTTTAACCTTTAATTTGTTCCTTTAACCATCGGAGTTTTTCCCAAGCACATGCGGTAAATCCGTTGAAAGCTCGTGATGCGAGAATGGTTTGCCAAATTCATTGTCACAGATCCGGATTTCGATCTTATTAGATTTCGTTAGTGTGATATATATTATTTGACGGCAATGACAACGAATGAGACGGTACCTCCGTAGAGGTAAGAGCAACGTAGCTCTCTTGGTCAGAATAGATACCGACATACTCGTATAGATTGTATGCAAACTATAGATTGGGCTCCATATCAAGGAACAATAATCGAATTTGGAGCGAACATACGCAAAATATAGTTTCATAAGGTATACACTTTCTTGAAAATTCTGATAGTCATTCCAATATGTAACGAAAATTTATTGTCGAAGTTAACCATAGGCCTTTAAGGTGTGAACGCCTATAAAATGAGTTAATATAGATAACAATAATTGTGAATAATAATATTATTTTTTGTCAAGAATCAAAAGTGACAGTTTTGCTTTTGGAGATAAGATTGAGGGAATTTGAAGTTGAATCATTAACCTAGGTCATTCAAATATGTCTGTAATTAATTAAGTCATCGATAGATCCAACGGATGATGAAATATAAAATGTTTCTAAAAACAGCTTGTATCAATTCGTTCAACTATTAAAATTACAGTAAATGTCGGACACCTGAAATTCCTGAGTCATTGTGAGATTTGAAAACATTAAACATAACACATTCTTTTCGTTTTGGATAAGAAAGATGATATAAATCTGATTTGATCTGTATTTACAGAGAACATCGAGATTTGAATAAGATATCGTGATTGACGTGGTTTAATGCTTTCGAGAAATATATGTAAACCACAATTACTTGTCCTTGTTGGTAGATTCCCTTGGATACAATTTATATACATAATCGGTTTGTATCATTTTCCCTGCCTAGTTATTAATTGGAGAAGATAATAATTCAGTGGCGCCAAATCAGGACTATAAGCGGGTGGGGTAACAATTCTGTCCCATTCAGTTTCTCCAGTTTTTGCTGAGTTAATATACCCTCATGTGATTCCACCACCAGCAGTATCACTTAACTTTGATTGATCATAACAGGGTATCGCTAATTCAAGATGCCATACATTCTGTCCACCTGTTAAATAAATCTTTTTGTCAGGCAATGCAAATCCAACTAAACACGTCGTACTTAGACAATATGCATTCGTCGAAGTTAGCAAATAGTAATCTAGTGAGTGTAGGTGTAGTTATGAATAACGATAAAATCTTACTGGATTTTTTTTTGTGATGGCATGTTAGGATATGCCCACCTTGAAGAACACCACATGAATTGGTTATCTCATGGGTTTTACACTAGTCGCGAAGCTTGGCCGGTTCTCAACCGTTCCTTTTATGTTAGTATTAGGAATATTGACACACCAATTAAATAAATATTAAATTGTTTCAACAATTTATTGAGCGTCGAGTCAGTTGAGGCTAACAACTCATAACACTGAAACATTTTGCGTCGCACTAAATGAGCTAGTTTATCTGTAACGATATTTTACAAAAAAGTAATCTTCAGATGAGGGCACGACGTTGACTATGGACGAAATCGCCGCCCAGTGTTTCATCTTCTTCATAGCCGGGTTCGAGACAAGCTCCACTACGATGACCTTCGCCCTGTTCGAACTAGCAACTCACCCAGACATTCAAGACAAGGTCAGGGAAGAAATAGAATCGGTATTAGCTAAGCATGATGACAAGATAACCTACGATTCACTGAGCGAACTGAAGTACATGTCGCAAGTCATAGATGGTGAGTGACAATTTGTGTGAAGTGTGAGTCAAAGTTTTTTCCTTTGATATTCCACAGCCTACTATTTTCAACAAAACCTGACCAAAACTAAGAATTAGTTTTAGTAAATTTTTAAACAAAATTGTTCTCGTAGTCTAATTTATTTGCAGGTATATTGAGCCCTTAATTCCAAAACTTCAGGCCATTAACTAATACTAGGTTTTTATTTGTTTTAATTGTCCTTTATAATCATACATATATTTAAAATATACAGTGCTAGTCAAAAGTCTCCTTCCCCCTCGTAACTTTTGAACGGATATATTTAGACTAATGAAATTTAGAGAGTGGAAGTAAACTGATATAGCTTCTCTACAATTGGTGTACAAAGCGTCTTTACAACTGGTAACATATTAGGCGTTATGCTGTACTATCTGATTTACTTTGTACAGAGGTTTTGCGAATGTACCCTCCAGTCTCCTTCCTCACGAGACAGTGCGTGAAAGATTACAAATTGCCAGGCGAAGATGTCGTCATCGAGAAGGGCACTGGCGTGTTCATCCCTGTGAAGGGGATCCACTACGACGAGGAGTACTACGAAGACCCGGAAAAATTCGACCCAGAACGGTTCACGGAAGAGAGAAAGAGGGAGAGGAACAAATACGCACACATGCCATTTGGAGAGGGACCCAGGATCTGCATAGGTAAGAATTTTTCTCCGAACTATATAGAAAAGAGAGAGTGTCCACTTTTTCTATGGGACTGGAGAATAAATGGAATAATATTGTCATTCACTTGCAACTCTTGCCTGCAACGGTAAAACAGTAGGTATATGTAAAAAAGTGGGTTTTGAGAAAAACGACTTTTTTTGTTTTTCCGATGCCATTTTGTCATTTTTTGAGAATCGTGGACGAAATTTGGAACACTAATTAAGAAATGTCTTATCTTGAATATAAAAGGAGAGAAGTCTGTATTTTCAAACATATGTGCTTGTAAGTACATTTGAAAAATATTTCTATTTCAATTTTAAATAAAATAAGTGTAAAATCAAAGGTATACTTTATTATTTCTTATAATTATTTAATTTATGATTTGGCAGCAGTTTAAGAGGTGGTAGCACACTTGAAAAATATTCCTACTTAAATTTTAAATAAAATGAGTGTAAAGTCTAAGGTATAATTTATTAATTCTTATAATTATCTAATTAATTTTTTTTACTAAAGATTTAATTAATTTATTAATGTCTTCCTTTTCAGACTGTGTAACGATATATTCAATAACCCTGGTTATTGAATAAACCGGGTTCCAGGTGATTCTTGAAAGATGATCAACCCAATAGTTTTATAATTATATTAACTTAAAATAAAAACATTCCGGATTCTCGTAAAACCTAAATACATCTGTCAGTTTTTATACAGGATGACTGGTGACCACACACTGGGTACTGATTATACACCTCAAGTGCAACAAAAAAAGTTGCTCTTGACCATGATCCGATTCTCAAGCATAAGGGAGAAATTTCAGGATTTGTTTTTTTTTTTTTCGGAAGAACGTGATTTTTCCCTTAAAATTAACCATATCTCCTGAACTATTGATCCTACAGCAAATTAAAAAAAAACTTTTAAAAGCTCATTAAATTGTCTTGAATGAAACATAGTTAGCAAGATTCCCATGCAAATACTTGTAATCACAGACAATTCTAAATTTTAAAAATTTCTGAATTTTACAAAATTTCACTTTGTCAATTCTTCTCAAACAATTCTGTTCAAACAATTGTTTTTGTCTCTCAAAAGTGTGCACAACTAAATTTATATCCATAAGAAACTATAGGAAGAGGGTCCCTAAGGGCGGTTTTCGTTACATTAGGAAAATAAAAAAAAATGATTTATATATATTGGGCACCCACAAACAAAACTCAATCGATTATAACCTAAACAAACACACCCCCACCACCCTACAGCCTAGTCATATCCAACCACTAGAACAGGCATTATGTAAGTCAATAAAGTACAAAAGAAATTAGAAACAAATTAAATTTATACTACATACTTGAAAATTGGTACATGGATAGAAAATAAAAAAAGGAGCAACTTTTCCCTTTATAATTTTTTAGAATTTTAAAATACAGTGCAATTTTAATAAAGTCACGTGACTACTCACGTGCAAGTCATTTGGCATCATTTTTTTGCAGCAACTGACAGCAAAATAAACATTTTCCTTTACCAATTAGAAAAAAAAAATGTTTATGTGATGCGGACTTTCCACTTTTAATGTACATAGTTGCTGTACATCTTTCTTAGCAAAACTGTCTACACAGCGAATTTTCAAATTTTAGACGATTTTTTGTTCGTGGCTAACGTTATATCATATTTTTTAACAAAAATATTTAAGTATATCCTTACCTATTCTTTCTACATCTAGAAATAAATTATATAAGGCACGAATCGATATACAGATATGAAAAACGTTCACTTTGAGATAGATAAACAGCTGAAAGATTCGGTGAATTTTTGAACTGAATTGACAATAGATACAACACAGACAGCTAAATAAAAACATTTACATTTTGTCGTTTAAAATTGTAGAATGTTCAGTCCTGTAAAATAAATAACGTAGATATAGTCGTGTTTGGTACATGTCATTAAGGTCGTGTTCTCTCTGCAGGTGAGAGATTTGGCGTCATGCAGACCAAAGTGGGCCTTACGAGCATTTTGAGAAGGTTCAGAGTCAAGTTAAACAAGAGAACGAAGATGCCCTTGAAAATTGAGATCAGATCTTTTATAACGTCAGCGGAGGGATCCATTTGGTTGGACATCGAAAGACTATAGCACCTAAGTGAAAATATTGTCGTACTTGACATTAATATGCGAAAATTCACTCTGTGTAAAAGTTCTCTGTTTAAATGTGTAACGTTAACTTTACCTTGCCTTGTATTTTAATTAACGCAGAAAAGGATAATGTAAGTGTATAATTGTAATGTAAAAGGCAAAGTTGGAGAGGGAAAAGATAGAAGAAAAGAAACTGGTCCATCAAACAAATAATGAAATGAGTTATTACAAATCATACGCTATAAAACCGACGAAATAATGCGAATTAAATATTCGTAACTCTCAATAGCACTCCTTCCACAACGGTTGAGATATTAACATTGCTGCAGTTTGTTAATATAGTTTTAGCAGTATTGAAAATGATGCAATACAAAATATAGTTTAAAAAATATATTGGACATAATGGCTGTTGGTGGATTTTGATATGCTCGTATTTTCGTAACGGGATCCACACCATTTTAATCAATAATAGCAAAATATCTTCAAATGAAACTTGCCAAATTTTTTTACGCAAATGGCTGCCTGCCCAGAGGATCTTGGAAAAGGTATGCAAAATATTTTTTTCTTAGTCGCCGAATAACTACAAAGTCTTTTTATACTTGTGATTTTCTCGATATTTCTAGATCTTTAAAAGTTATGGTAATTTGAATTTTTATTAGGTACACCTCAAAATTTCGTCTTTGAGATCTTACAATAGTTGTATCTTTAACCAAAATGAAAATTTTGCAAATAACGCAAGAATGTTTTTTTATACACTTGGTAATTGTGAAAAAAAAATCACAAATTTTTTGGCAAGAATTTTTTGAATGAATATTTTTTTCGCAAGTTTCATATGTTCATCAACTTTTTTTTGCTGTTATATATGGCCTACTTGGCTTTAGTACTCCCTTTAAAATATTAAGTGGGTCCTATGCCTCCTTACGAAAACACGAAAATTTCTAATTTTACCCACACCCAAATGACAATTACCCGCTTTTTTATGTCATACGTTACGTTAATTTTTATCCGTTAAAAGTGGCTGAGACAATAGGTGCATTCACACAACATTTTTCATTGAGTAGTACCTCATATTACCTCTGGTACCGTAGACTGAGCCACTGTGGAAATATTCGCAGTGTTCTCTATCCATAAATCTGTAATTTATGTAAGATCTATGTTTCTGTCTTTTTCCTCTCTATATTTGGTTTTCCTGAGAAAAGATAAATATATCAATCTCGTGAAAAAATATTGTTCGTGTACATTTTGAGTCGTAATTATCTCTCTGTCTTTATACTTTAAATGGTCTAAAATAAATAGATGCCGAAAATCTTTTTGTTTTTATCCTACAGTATATCAAACACGATTAAGCAAAAATAAGTTAAAATCAATACGTAGATACTGGAAATGAGAAAATTGCCTCAAATAATGTTTTAGTATATTGTGTATTGTGTACTAAAATATTGTTGATTTGTATTAATATTCGCGTATTCCCTATCTCAATGTTATAGGTACAGGGTGGCCCATCAAAAACAAAACAAGCCAACTAGTAGAATTTTTCATTTTACTTAAATAATACATTTCCAGAAAATTGGATTGGCAGAATGTATTGGCATGAGTTGGATTGGCAGGAGGTATTGAATGGCTTACAAGATCGCCACATTTTAGCCCTCTAGCTACCTTTTGTGGGACCATTGTACTCAAGCTGGAGGTTTTCATTTTAAAAATTTAATAAAATGAATACTTAAACCATAATTTAAATTTCTAAAACACTGTGTCTCAACAATCGATCAGTCAAATTTAAAGAGCGAGGTACCGTTATAGAGAAAATTTAACAATATTACAAATGAGCTAATAATCTATCAACGGGTCACTTGACATCTTGTGTTTTTTAAAATTTTGTGGTAAAACTTACCCTCGCTTAGGGGTTGAGCTCACAGGACAGAAAATATGTGCAAAATGTTTTCTTCTTGAGCACCCGGAAGTTGGCTTGTTTCGTTTTCGATGGGCCATACTGTATATATTATGCTAGGGACAGGTGGCAATAAATAAATTATTTAAAACCTTGTTTACTTTAAAACACATTTTTTTTATAATTCTGGCCTAACATCAGTTACATATTTTATGTTTAGCGTTATCGTAGTACCTAACCTTAACCTTAAAGAAAAGTCAAGCCATCGGCGGCAATAATCAACGAAACATTATAATTGTTGGAAGAAATATCTGTATAATAGAAAGAATATATTTTACATCAATTCTCAATGTGTTTTAACAAAAGAAAATGTGTACGTTAATATGGTATCTACTACAAAAATTTTCAAAGTAACTGTAACATTTAAATATCCGTTAATGTAATACTTAGAGTGTAATTATTAAATAAAGTAAATTAGTAATGTAAAATTAATTAACTAAAAATAAATATTTCAGATTAAAGGCATGCACCCATTTTAAGGGATAATCAATTCGGTGGTGATTTGGATTTTTTTGTAAAAGAATCGCTAATATTATTTCTTGAATTCAGTCATAAACAAATCATAATAAATAGTACTTGGTTTTTGTAACTAAATCGTGTCACTGAGTCCTATGGTAGGTACAGCTTTGATACCCTTGATGAACAAATGTTTTAGCAGGGTATTTTTATTTGGGTCTCACTTTATACTACGTGATTCTGTCGTATTTTTTCGTTGTGAATCTTAATGGGATAAATTGTTTTTTTTGCTCAGATCTTTAAATCAATTGACTAGTCATGAGAAGGGCGATACAATAGTGTTGCACAAGTTTTGTTGTCTGGTTTATTTTGCAGTAATAAGTTGAGTTGTAATATCAACAATCAATCTTTATCTATATTTGTTCTTTTTTAGCTCTTTCTGTCCCAAATTATTCCTCTGTCAGGATAAAAATATTTTATTTCATATTCTGTCTAATAAACTACATTAGAAGATGGTTACCAACTTTTTTTGGATTTTGACACATCTTTTTGTAACCATGGAGATGTGTTGTTTAGAAACAAATATGGGAGAAAAACCCTGTTTTAGAAATATTATTTAGAGAATAATAAAATTAATCAGATAGCAGTTGTTATATGAATATGAATTTGCAAAATTTACCAGAGGGATACTTACAGATAATAAATGCAAACATTGCAAATAATAAATGTAACAAATCATTGGCGTACCCAAGGGGTGCTTGAGAGGACATGCCCCATCAAGCTACTTGGTAACAAACATATACTCAAATTGCAGCGGTGACCTTTACAAAATATTTTTTTAATACTTTTTTTTATCATAATCTGATATCATTATATTTAGGCCCCCCCCCCATTCTTCTTCAGGAGGGGGAGGAAGAGAAGTCTTCTATGGTATCAGGTTTATCAAATGCAATTCTTCTGATTCTCTATTTGTTTTTGCTAATATCAGATTGCTGTCTTTCTGAAGCAGCAGCTGTGCTAGCCACATCAAGTGTGTTAGGGCCATTAGACGTATTTTGGGTCAAAGCATCCTGTAAAAATACAAAATGTAGATAGTAGGTATATTGATGACAGCTATTTAGTATGACCAAACTGTGTACATATAAATAAAGCAGTTACCTCAGATGCAGCTTCAAGGTCTTCTTCCTGCTCTATCATCTTCTGTAGAATATTTCCTGGGACATCGTCATTTTCAGTAACGAAATCAATTGCATCTGCATCGTGGTTCTCAGCATCCAATTCATCTTCTGACTCATTGCCCAAAGGAACCGGCACACCAATATTTTTTTAGAATTCTTAGTCATCATCCGTTTCTAATAATTCACACAATTGACGTAACTCCTTTTCAGTAAGTGTGTCACTCATTTTGTTCAAATAGAGCCAAAAAGCACTCCGACGTTCAACAACAATAGAAAATATAAACAAATATAAAATTACACCTCAAGTTATTCACAATATCCCACTGTTGTTTTTAAACAACACCACTAAGATGGGACCGTTTGTAAATCACTTTCAACTTATTCAAAGAAAAATAGCACTATTGAAAGCTAAAGATACCACAAAGCCACCTACTATTTTTCGTAATCCCTACCGCGCATTATAGAAATAAAACATTCGAAGTTATGTTACCGCAGAGCGCTGCCGTAGTGATGGCAAAATGAACTGAAATGCTGTAGTATAAAAACTACAGTGGCAAGAAAATGTTTCCGCTTCCAGTGTGCGCCAGGGCATAGGCAATTACCGCTCATCGAAGACCAGTAACGACCAACTACGTTGTAGCCCGATTTCAGTGACGCAGTCAACCTGTTAAAGTTGTGTTCATCTTTTCTGTGTCAAAATATAAAAGTATAAGCCGTACAACGCCTCTGGCGAATCAGTGAGACTATTGGTGTGAGTATCTACTGAGCATTGAACTCTATACGCTATACGGAACCCTGAACGGCATAAAGTCAAGTACATACATATGTAAGCGACTCCGTTGATGATCTGTCTACTAACATGTGTAAACTCCATATGTATGTATGTAGCTAATACCCGCTATTTAATACCCTACCACACATTTAAGATGTTTAACCCGCCGTTTATTTGTAAACAAGTTCAGTCAACATTGTGATTCTACGAAACAAATATATTGTGTCACGCCGAATAGTATACGGAAAAATGTTTACCGTTGTGGATGCTGCTACTGCCGTTAGTTCTAGTTATGGTGCATACGTTTTTCGGACTCTAAGCGGTCACTGTTCAAGACTTTTAATGTGCTAAGGAAAGTTCAGTGCATATGTACCGAATCCAACGATATACATATAGTTTTATATATACAGTATGTCCCCGGATCGAGTTTAAAAGAGGAAAAAAAGAGTGATTGTGTTTTTTGATTTCTCAGAAAAAGTCACTCTTGATGATTTGCCCTGCTTGATTTCAAACCCCCAAAACGCAAATTACTTTCTATATAACTCAAACGGTTCTCGAGATAATACCATTTTTCTTCATAATTTGGAGTTTCACAAAATTTTATAAGTAATTCTAGTTGGCGGATTTAACCCAATAATTTCGTTGTCTAGGATACTATATGCTATAGAAACTTAATTAATTAGTTAGCTAAAAAATGATTCGAATTACTTAGTCTAATGTTTTAATCATTGAATTAAACAACTGATTATAAAATGAAATCAAAACTAAACCAGAATTTTTTTATTCAAATAATGCTCCTCCTTTTTCTGCACAAATTTTAATTCGAGCTCTAAATTCGTTAAAACTATTTCTAATTTCCTCAATTGACAAGGACTTGATTGCATTTTGAATCCTTGTTTTTAATTGCTCTTCATCATTTTCTAGTGGTTCATGATAAACAAATTGGTTTAAACGTCCCCATAGGTAGAAGTCCAGTATTATCAGATCTGGGCTTCTCAGCGGCCATAAAATGGGACCATCCCTTCTTATTCAGTATTCATTAAATTCGGAATTGAGCCAATTACGGACAGTAACGGCATGATGAGCAGGGCACCCATCTTGTTGGAAAAACATTATCGTTCGATAACTTAAAGGAAGTTCATCAAGTTTATCTGTTAAACAATTTTGTAGCATCTCCAAATATGTAGGTATTACAACTTAAATTTTTTTTGAAAAAATATGGACCAATAATGCGATTAGTATATGAAACCGCACACCACACATTAACTTTTTTGAAATATTGTCTTCGACAAGAAATAGTATATAAAGTGGGGATTTGTTTCACTCCAATATCGGCAATGCTGAGAGGAAACGACGCCATTTGTTGAAAAAGTAGATTCAAACAAAATTCGCTTATGAAATCCTATGTCATTTAAAATTATGTTGCCCATCTCCAAACAAAAATCCAAACGTTTGGCTTCATCACTCTCCTCTAAGGTGTCCCTGAATTTTGGTTTAAATGGTAAAATCCGATTCTGCTTGAAAATTCTCTGTAAATGCGATTTACTTATTTCAGTTTCAATTGCCCTTCTTCTAAGTGATAATCTTGGAGCTTCTCTTACGGAATGGAGGGCAAGAACTGAAGCAGCATCATCTTCATTCAACCATTTTTTTGATTTTTTAATGTCTAAAACAGAGCCTGTTTCTAAGAACTTGGTCACCAACTTCTTCGCTCCGACATTAGGAATGCTAACTTCCGGGTATTGTTCGTTAAATTTATTAATAACAACATGATAGCACTCGTCCCCAGTTCCGTAGCATTGAATCAAATAAAATCTTGGTTCTAGAGTCAACATTATAGCGTATAAATAGTAGCAAAATGACGAAGATTCGATTTGAAGTTATACTGACTTATTAGTTGCCAGCAGTTGTCATTGTAGAATTTTTTTAAAGAATTATAAAAAAATTCTAGTCCAAATTATGAAAAAAAATGGTTTTATCTCGAGAACCGTTTGAGTTATATAAAAAGTAATTTGCGTTTTGGGGGTTTGAAATCAAGCAGGGCAAATCATCAAGAGTGACTTTTTCTGAGAAATCAAAAACACAAAATGTTTTCCTCTTTTAAACTCGATCCGGGGACATACTGTATATTCATAATATATTTATACAATATGAGATCAGAATATATTTATACAATTGTATCTAAAACTCTCTTTTTCGTGTTTCAGGAAATGGTTCGTTAAACAATTAAAATATGTAATATACTCGTTATTTCTGAAGATAATTATACAAAATTAATTATATACAGATTTTGGAAAAAAAATAAATGCAATGCAATGAGTGACTCAAAAAACTGATAAAGTTATAATCACTTCCGGTGAAATCGAAAGTTGAATGTGACAACAGACACTTTTATATAATATCTTTAATATTGTATACATATACAGTTTGTGTAAAGGCAACATTGGCCAGTTTTGAAAAAGGACAAAAAAAGTGAGACGACAGATACCGCATACGCATCGACGGTAGTGGGAAAATAAGACCGGTCCACTCACTACCTGCCGCTAGACAGGGCGAGAAGTGTAGTTGAAGTAAACAGTATTCCTGTTAAAAATGTTATTAAAATGGTTTATTCACGCGAAGAAATACATATGTATGGAGACATCAAAAAAAAACGTCATCAACTCTGGCTATGAACGAGAGAGATGGAAATAGCGGTCATGTCTAAGCTTTTCGGTTATGTCAAACTTTTGATAAGTGACTGTCACAATTTGTAAAATAAACAATGGCTGTCATATGATGTGACAGTCTTGACAAGTAAATAAGGTTATAAATTCGATTAAGAATAGAAATACGTCTTTTTTTTTCTCGGCCAATTTTGATGACGTTTTTTTTTGGATGTCTCTATATATCAGAATGTCGTATAGCATGGCATCATAACGGCAATTCTGAACGTGAATTAAAAGATTCATTTGCTAACATGTGTTCCCAAATAGGGAAATAGGCCAACACTTTCTAAAAACACTAGGTATCCAAAATATTACGCATAATCTTATTAGTACAGCAAGGCATTTTGGCTCGGCGCGGCGGCGGGCGATTAGCCGTGCTGTGTGGAAGAAGGGTTCAGGTTCAGACGTATTGACTCGTACTGATTAGGTAGGTGGTGAAGAGCCGGTCTTATTTTCCCACTACCTTTGATGCGTAATGATGGTTGCGTCTTACATGTCGTTTCACAAGTATTATTTTGTCCTTTTTCATAACCGGTCGATGTTACTTAACGGCTTAACACACACTGTATATATATTTATATTATATAATCTGTCTTCAATAATAATTTTCCAAAAGTAAGTTTCGAAACGTTTTTTACCAACACCCTTCATAATAATCCCGAAGCCAACTTCAGGTTCCTTGAAAAATTGTACATGACTTCAGCGCTTTAATTTTCAAAACTTATATATCCCAGAACATCGGCAGCGAATCGTTAAATTGGGGCACCCTGTATACATACTGACGGTACGTCGCGTCGTGAAGTCTAAATCGTTGATATGAAATCTCTATTATTGGCTTACGCGAGATGTGCGTATTATGATACCATATCAAAAATTTTGCGCAACATGTCATATTGTTATATTATTGATCACGTGGTGGTAGCACTAGTTATTGTTCGATATCTACAGTGTGTCCCAGTTAAGACGCAAACAAGTTGATAAGAATCCTTATTTGAAGTCCGATTCAATCTGTTTTTTTTTTGTCATATTGAATAATAAAACCCACACATTTTCAATATACATATGTATAATTGTTTTATAAGTATGTACATAACTCAAACAATTCGCTTCATAGTATTTTGATATCAGCATTTACCCATACCATACCATTTTTTTTAATCTGACACCATCAGGATATCATACAATATTGACGTATAGTAGTATCTTATATAAGTATACAAAAACTACACAGTAGAGAATTTCCATTCTAAATTGAAAATAGGTAAAAAAAAGCAAGGTTGTCAGATATATTTTCTAAAATTGCTAAGCTCACTATACAATTATACTTCATACTTCAGTAAACTGTTAGTTCGTGACGTTCTTAGAAAGCTAGTTTGGAAATATTAAAAAAAAAAATACATAGATATAAATTTATTAGTTAGCATTAAAATAAAGCGTTTAAAATTGCTGGAAAAAAATAATTAAAACAACTTTATGTATATTACTATACTCTAAGAAAATTTTAAAGAGCCGGCAACGCTTCGCTATTTCCTAACACCGGCCTAACACCGGCCAACGATATCCAGTGACCCATTAGAGTATTGTGCTTCGCAATACATTCGTTAAATACTTATTCGGTCCACTGTGCCATAACATTTTTACGACGTCGTTAAAATGATTTACGACATTAGGAATGCTTACTTGTTTAAGACGCCAGTGACGTGTATTTCAGCTAGGTTTATTAAAACAAATTTTTGAATGCAGGCTAATTTTAATCTTCTATATTGATTTGAATGAAAAAAATTATTTCACAATTTTCGAATTTATAAAAGATATATGCACGTCCATGGAATCATAAAGTTGCACCGCTTTTTTTGTTCCCCAGGCGTATTTATCATTTTAAATTCAGAATAGATAACTATACGTGTACAGCAAACATCAGCCGGTTGTGAAAAAAGACAAATTCTACACTTCTCGTTCTAACGATTAGCGTAGTGAGGTGAGTGGGTCGGTCTTATTTCCTTACTACCTTCGATGCGTATGCGGTTGCTTCTTATCTGTCGTATCACATTATGTTGTACACATACGATGTCAAGATACGATATATCTATGTACATATGTATTTATAAATTCAATCAATTTCATTGTTAATAAACAAATATCGGACGAGTTTATTTGTGTAATGTAGATATATCCCGATTACACTGTTGTTGGTTTTACTAATACAATTATTAAAAATAGTAAGTAATAAATAGATCAACATTATAATAATTTATCGGTTTGTTATTGTTTCAGGGTACAATGATTTTCGCCGAATCACAATTATTTATCGCAGTAGGCGTGTTGATTACAGTCATTGCGGTGGGATACACGTACCTCAAATGGAATTACCAATATTGGAAGCGCAAAGGTGTGCCTTATTTGGAACCAACCATTCCCTTTGGTAATTTAGAGAACGGTTTTAAGAGAACGATGCACATGGGCGATAGAATCGCCCAGATTTACCAAGAGGCAAAGCGAAACGGTAAGTCTGTATTGCGGGGATCAGTGGCGTAGCAGAAGCTGACATTTGAGGGATACAGGTATTTATACTAATTTGTTTTACTTCATTATTATTATAACATTTTTTTAATACTATTTACATCATTATTATAACAAACCACTAATCAGTAGTCATCAGTAGAGTCCGGAAAAGTATTCTGTCACGCAGAGCCGGCACTATAAAACATTATGGTAATTAAAGTATAAACCGTATTTTTTGACGCGCATATTTCTTGCCCTGTATACCCACGCCACTGACCGTGCGTACAATGCGGACTGGACTCGACCGCCGAGTGAGTTCGTGTACTGTATTTACATATTATCTGATGTTGTGTGGATTTGTACATTCATGGCACAGTCGTTATCATTTGTAAATGAACTGAGAAAGATGATTGAAAATTATGACGATTTTATAATAGACGGATCACATATTTTATGTATTCTTTACAAACGTCTATATATATTTCGCGATCGCCGAGAGTGTAAAAGACATTTATATTCAAATATCCATCCAAAAAATATACCTAGCATTGTTACAAAAGAAGAATTTTGGTTTTATTTGTGCATAATATTTTGCGCATGTAGCCTTTCTTGGAACGTTGTCAACAATATTTACTTCAGACGTTTTTTTGCCAAATATGAATCCGATTTTCCATTGCCTACTAGTGATACGTTGCGCAAAACATAAACTGCTCGCCAAAATTAGCGTAACACTTTTTAGATTAGCGCCATTTTCGTTCTATTCGAGTTAGAGATTTGCGGTTTTTAATTTTCGGTAGCCTATAGGATTGTCTTTAATGCTCCAATATAATGCTGTCGCTACGCTGTGGCTTAAATGGTTCGCCGTCCACACCCCAAAAACCAACCCCACGTCGAAATTTGAATTCGCAAGATTTTAACGGCAATTTCAGAGACATACAGGATGGACTAAGAAGGACACTGTCGGGAAAAAACTCCATCTTGGCACACACTAAGACCTCCGGAGTAAGTTTTGTGTATTTGGTCGCCATCCCATCCCTTCAACCCGTTTCCAGACCTGGTAAGCCACCCCTTTCCATTTACGAAGGGTTTTGCATGGTTTGACCTCTGTTGGGCGAGTCCATTGATCTTAATGCTGCCCAGTAAATTGGTGTGGGCTGCCACAATTCGCTTTCACTCTTTGTCAATCCAAGCACCTCCTTCAAGCCACACCTCTACTGACTCTTTAAGTTGGCGGAACTCACTGCTGACGGACGATTGAGCGCGAAAAGTGACAGTCCATCTCCAACCCACCTCCCTGAAAAGTTGCTGCACTGAGGAGTAGTAAGCAGGTCTTGATGCGTGAGGTGACTCTGAAAGCCTTCCTGATGATGCTAGAACCCTTATCGATACACTCCGAGTCGTCTGTCTCCTTCAAACTCTCTTTTGCGCGCCATCACCCTCTTTTTTTTGACCCTCTCCAAAAATGTTTTGAGTGGATGAAAATTCCCGAAAGAGAGCTCGTTGAGTAGGCGAAACCTTCTTTTGCGCTGTGACTTGGACACATGAACTCTCGAAAGGGCTAGCACCTACGAGGAAGGCTACCCAATGCTTTTGCTCGTAAAATTAGTGGCAAGAAGATTAGTACAAGGAGACCGAGCTCGCGTGTTTCGGGCGGCACAAAATACGTCGAAATATAAACTTAATACAGTTAATATGGCAGCAGACTATTACCTATTACCTGCGCAAAGCGGTAGCGCGCACAAGTACAAGATTCGGGTACATTCAGGGTTAGACGCTCTGTTTACGAAACTCCCGAAAACTCCAGCAGCTAAGAAATGTGGCGCTCTCAGCGCCGCTATTACCCTATCGGATTTCGACATCATTTGTGCCGTTCTCTCGGTACCTATTTTACGCGAGCTCGGTCTCCTTGTTCTAGTCTTCTTGATTCGTGGAAAATGCACAGCGGACACTTGCCGCGCGTACCCAGAATCTCTCACAAATTTCGCGACTGTTGATTCACACAAGTGTAAAGGAAAGATACGCCTACCCAACGAACCCTCTTTCAGGAATTTCCATCCGCTCAAAAATTTGTTGGAGGTGGTCAAAAAAAGAGGGTGATGGGACGCAAAGGGGATTTGAAGAAGATGGAAGACTCCGG
Organism: Aromia moschata; assembly: GCA_029963805.1. Lineage (NCBI taxonomy): Eukaryota > Metazoa > Arthropoda > Insecta > Coleoptera > Cerambycidae > Aromia > Aromia moschata. Next base: position 91,877 of record JAPWTK010000884.1, read on the forward strand.
GTGTGCCAAAAAGAGTCCATGCATCCTTAGGAAAGCTTTCTGAGTCACGCATTAAGACCTGCTTACGACTCCTTAGCGCAGCAAATTTTCAGGGGGTGGGTTGGAGTTGGAATGCCACCTTTAACACTAAATCGGCCTTCCGAGGTGTGTTCTGCCAACTTCGAGAGCCTTCAAGTAGTGCCATTACGTGAAATCAAGACAAAACGACATCCAACAAACAACTGTTAAAATAATGTGCGTGGTGTGTCGTGCTCTGTCTATGTGAACTATTTTGAATTTGCACCTTTAACTTCAGTAGATGTGGAACGATCATTTTCCTTCTACAACCATATATGCAGGCCAAATCGTTCACGTTTAATGAGAATAAATGCAGAAAGACTACTGATCGTGGCAATGTACGCTCAGGCAAAGAGGACAGTCTATGTTTCTGAATCACACAAGCAATAGGTACGTAGATATATAGAGCCATCCAAAAAAAACGTCATCAACTCTGGCTATGAACGAGAGAGATGGAAATAGCGGTCATGTCTAAGCTTTTCGGTAATGTCAAACTTTTGACAAGTGACTGTCACAATTTGTAAAATAAACAATGGCTGTCATATGATGTGACAGTCTTGACAAGTAAATAAGGTTATAAATTCGATTAAGAATAGAAATACGTCTTTTTTTCTCGGCCAACTTTGATGACGTTTTTTTTGGATGTCTCTATATTACACAGGCCCACAAAAAAAAATTTTGTGGGCCTGTGTAATGGATAAGAACATGGTTTTTCTTTGTATTTGACGCTGAATCCAAATCCGGTGTCCGTTTAACCACAGCACGTCAGGATCAAGGTCATTTCAAGGTCAACTCGCGAAATAAAGGCTTAAAAGAGAATAAACCCATATATCTTTATGTTTTTGGGATCGCTGAATTAGAATCTGATGTTATTCTTACCATATCACGTGACTTCGAAGGGCACTCCAAAGTTAAATCACTAAAAAAGTACTAATGAGGCAAAAGTTTGTGTCTTTATGTTCTTAAAGTTGATGAATCCAAATCTGAAACCCATGATAGAAGACCATAAATGGTCTCATTTTCATCATGTACCTTAGGCTGTATTAGGGAAATGTGGTTAAGCATTTTCGGTTTCGTGAATGTATTGCTATTATTTGTTAAGGTAAAATATATCTAAGTCCGTGTATCCTGTACATTAGATGAGTTGATACCAATTCTCGTAGCCACCTTACTGAATATCGTCTAACTACATAGTAATCATCTTACTGAAAATCAGTGAGTGAATCATTGAATAAACGTGTTTAGACTCCTTCAACCAGACACACCCTTTTGCGTGTGTGCGCTGATGCACGCGTGTGTATAAAAGCGTGTATGCGTGAGTGTGTACTTGTGTGCGTGACTGTGTGCATGTGCGTGCATATAGAATGCCTGCTGCCCCAGAGGATGCTGGAGATGGTGACCACTGCCACTAAACGGACACCGGATTTGGATTCAGCGACCCCAGAAACATAAAGATATATGGGTTTATTATCTTTTAAGCTTTTATCTCGCGTTTTGACCTTGAAATGACCTTGATCCTGACGTGCTACGGTTAAACGGACACCGGATTTGGATTCAGCGTCAAAAAATACAGAGAAAAACTATGTTCTTATCCATAGTCAAAAAAAAATTTTTGTGGGCTTGTGTTTTTTTTACTCCTTTCACACATTTTTACTCCTGTCTTTTTGAACTCTCATATGTCATCTTCCGTCAATAACAGTACGGATTACGAGTGCGGCCCTGCGTTACAGCACACGTTCCGAACCCTAGTAATTAGTCATCATCTACAGCTGCAATCGGCATGGTAGAAGAAGTAACTGATTAGCGGCCCATACACTTACATTCTAATCGAACGTCTTTGACTGCGCCAGGCTTTGCCTTTCAGTAAGACTGACAGTCTGTGGATTATAGTCGAACATCCTTCAACAACTGCGTTCAAAGTGTCACCGTCAGCAACAGTCGACAACATCAGCAACAGAATGGACAGTAACATGAATCCTCCGCGTTGCACATTATTTCGGCGGGAATATATTTTATATTTTAAATAGTATGAGCGTTGACTTACTGGGTTTTAATTGTTGCAGGATGGAAACACTGTGGAATTTATATATTGCTGACCCCTACTTACTTGGTCGTGGACTTGGACATGGTGAAAAATGTGTTGACCAAGGATTTTCAATACTTCACGGACAGGCGATTCTACAGTAACGAGAAAGACGATCCGTTAAGTAAGCAACGCGAAACCTATCTCTCAAAGTCTACAAAATAACAAAACATTAAAAGGGAATTATTCCTTTCAATTAAAAAAAATACCGAAATACTATAATGTACTCAACACGTGTCATAGGCACGGCACGGTGTAATCATAAGAAGATATGTCATATCTTTTGCTCTGAACGTCTAACTGAACAATTTGTTTTATTACCTGATATTGAATTTTTTGAACAGATTAAACTAAGTAAATTGATGGATATGGATCAGGATAAAAACAATTTTATTCATTTCCCGATGATACCAATTGTATTCATTCTTAATGATACCAATTCATCTACCGAAACGCACGCCAATACGATGTGGTGTTTCAATGTTTTTGAAAGGGGTTTTTTTTTTTTATTTAAATCCGCATCATTTTCAAAAAGGCGCTCACCTCTTTGCTGTGGGAGGCAAGAAATGGATGAATTTACGAAGGAAACTCACCCCTACATTCACAACAGGAAAACTGAAAGGGATGTTCCATTACCTTATTGATTGCGGTTCCCTTTTAGAAAAGTATTTGGAGGAGAATGTTGATGATATTGGTCCAGTCGACATCAAGGATATTCTAGGTAAGATTATTTATCTAATTTATACAATGGAGTACTGTTTTTCAGGAAAAAATAATATACGGTGCACTTTGACATGACACGGCCACCCTCTAATTTTGGAAAGGGTTGATCGATTTTCATTTGTTTTGTGATAATGTAGTACTCCAAAAGTTCTCTTTAACTATATAAATAATTTTAAAAATTGGTCAGTCTGGCGGCTTTTTCTGATTGACTAGCGCCTGGGTGTGGAAAACGGGGTTTCGCTATTAGACATTTTTTTAATGAATAGCGACTTTGATTCAGCCATGTCTCAAATACCTTTGTACATAATTTTGTTTCTTATAGATTTAGCACAAATAATCAAAATTTCAAAAAAAATCGTGTTTTTGTTTGGCCCTGTACATTTCATATTTAGCTTTGTTGACCCGATTTTGGTATGGTAAAAATATTTCATTATGAAGAACACCTGTTGCTATAGATATGGCAAAGGACCCCGCACACACCTTATGGAAAATGATTCTCGGTCAATTTTTTTGAAACTTTGGGAATCCGTTCTCCTTGATGTCCCGATCAAAAGTCTCAATGGGCATAAAGTCCAATAATGGACAGTTTTCGAGTAATTGGACGCTTGCAGTCCACGCGTGATTGGGGCATTACTTGGAGATAAATGTCCGATTCCGCTCTTTTATATATCATAAAAATATACTAATAGTCCGTGGTTCTAATTTTTATATATTCAGAATTAATTTAGGACAGATTCATACATAATAATCATGATTTAGATTTTCTGAAGATAAATTATGAAAAAAAAGTTGGAAGTTTTCTTACTGCGTACTGGAATTAGCGTTATCCAAGGAGCACCACGGGGAGGTTTCTAGTTTGCTCCTGTTGTGTGTGCGTGCGTGCGTGTGTGCGTGCGTGCGTGCGTGCGTGCGTGCGTGCGTGCGTGCGTGCGTGCGTGCGTGCGTGCGTGCGTGCGTGCGTGCGTGCGTGCGTGCGTGCGTGCGTGCGTGCGTGCGTGCGTGCGTGCGTGCGTGCGTGCGTGCGTGCGTGCGTGCGTGCGTGCGTGCGTGCGTGCGTGCGTGCGTGCGTGCGTGCGTGCGTGCGTGCGTGCGTGCGTGCGTGCGTGCGTGGGTGTGTGTGTGTGTGTGTGTGTGTGTGTGTGTGTCGTGTAGTTTTTTCACAGAAGTACAAGTACGAATCGGAATTTCCAATTAAAAGGAGCAAGCTGGAAACCTTGTGCTGCTCCTTGGATAACGCTAATTCCAGTACGCAGTAAGAAAACTTAAAAGCTTCCAATTTTTTTTTCATAATTTATCTTCAGAAAATCTAAATCATGATTATTATATATGATTCTGTCCTAAATTAATTCTGAATATTTAAAAATTAGAACCACGGACTATCAGTATATTTTTATGATATATAAAAGAGCGGAAAAGGACATTTATCTCCAAATAATGCCCCACTCACGCGTGGACCGCAAGCGTCCAATTACTCGAAAACTGTCCATTATTGGACTTTGTGCTTTTGATCGGGACATCAAGGAGAACGGATTCCCAAAGTTTCAAAAAAAATTGACCGCGAACCATTTTCCATAAGGTGTGTGCGGGGTCCTTTCTTTTATACTCAAGGAGAAAATTATGTATGAAATTATGTTGTTTGCAGTTGTACTCACAATATTTGGCAAGTTTTGTGAAATATCATCTATATATATTTTGACTTTACGATAAGAGTTCTATCGAGTATTTACCAAATTCAGACATGGTGAGACTTGGCTAGGCACGCATTGCACTTGAAGAGATATGTTTATTTTATCATTTGTTTTCGCCACACTTGAGCATCAGTTCCAAGTTTTATTCACACTACAATTTTAAAATGGAATACTTGTGGACTATTTAAATTATCAAGTCATCTTTAAACACACTTAGCTAAAGATAGATTAGAATAACCCAATTAGCCGACAGAATTTTTTTTCCGCACAATCTAAAGAGGACTATTTGTGTTGTTATTCACTCCTCTTTGGAAGAAAAGTGAAAATAATTAACGGTTAATGGTTAAAATAGAAAACTGTAAACGGTTTTTTCACTATACGTTTTATCAACCATGCAGTATCAATAACTTTCTGTTTCTGTAAGTAGAGAAAAAATGGTGGCTTAGGAATCAAGAAACGGAACAACGAAGCAACTGCAGTCCGATATTACTTCGGAGTATTGCCTATCAATGGAGTACAGCTTAAATAAGATATAAAAATGGGAAATAATGGACAAAACACGAACCAGAAAAATAAATAGTGGATACAAGAATCTCTAAAATAGGTTTCGATATATTCTGCAGGTGCTCTACTCCATCGTCAAAAAGAAAAACTAATACAGAGTAGAGAGATGAAAGCAGTGAGTCAAGCTATACACATACTAAAGAAAAATTTAGTAGCTAGGACCCAAAAAACTATTTTGAGCTAAACTTTACTCGTGTATCAGTTTCCTTGGCTAAGGAATAGAGAAATAATTGTTAAATGTTCCACGGCAGCAACAGTCTGAAGTTTCAAAATCAAAGTTACAGACTCGAAATTGCAAATAGGACCCTACGCTTCTGATTCGTGTTTTATACTTTCGTCTTTTTTCATCTTATTCAATCAGCACTATACTGATGAGAAGCAATAATTCTTAATAACGTTGTCTGCAATTGCCTCGTGGTTCTGTTTTCTGAGTCAATCAGTTTTTTCCCTAAATTTTTCCCGTATATCATAAAACTAATTTTATTTTGGGACTAACAATACTGACAAACAAGTCAGAAAAGACATGATAATAGTGTCGAGGGTAAGAGATGAAACCTGGAGCTTGAAATTTGTATGAAGCAGGCGAGGCATACTTGCAATAAGATGCATGAGGAATTATAGTGTCCACAAATTACTCCAACAACGTTGAACTGAAGGTTCAGGGAAAAATAATAAATACAATTTAAGAAAAAAATCCAGATTAAAAGTTTTTAGTTCTTGAGTTATGTTATAACCCCCTAAATTAACATAAAAAATGTTTTAATAATATCTCTATGACGGTTTTGAGGGTTTTGATCAATTTTGGCTTGTTTATTTAAACTGTTTAGATGTATCATTTCACAAAATCTCTGCTAAAATAATATATTGGATTATAATCCGTGGTTAGGTTGCCCTTTTACAGAATATTACAACTTTGCATTATTTGTTTTGAACGAAAGCGATATCAATAAAAATATCACTATTTTGATAAAACATATTGCATCTTGTGCAACAGCCTTAGAACAAGTCGTTTTTTTTAAAAAAAAAAAAAAAGAAACAGTATTATTTGCAAATCCGCCTGTATCTAGTTAATTGAATTGTGCAATGCATAGAGCTCTGAACTTATTAGGCGACGAAAAACTACTTACATTTGTTTTCCGACAATATTGACAATTTTTCATCTGCTTCAGGTCGATTTTCTACAGATGTTATCGGCTCATGTGCTTTTGGTCTGAATTGCAACAGCTTCAAAGAACCAGATTCGCCCTTCAGAGTCCACGGAAAACGAGTGACTGCTTTAACGAAATTTGACATGCTGAAGTTGTTATTCTGTATGAGCTTCCCAGAATTTTCCAGGGCTCTGGGTTTTTGTATAAACTCTGCCCCGGTCAGAAAATTCTTCTATAAGCTAGCACAAGACATGGTCGAGTACAGGCGGAAGAACAACGTATTTAGAAATGACTTTTTACAGCTGTTGGTGAACATGAAAGGTACCTAAATACTGGAGTACAATTAGAACCTTCCAATAAGAAACAAATACAAACTCCAGAAGTATATTCTAAAGCAATGTATGGAATATACCATTCCAAACGTGTTGTAGACTATACTTTTTTCAAAAAAAAAAAAAGGATAAACAGTATAATGTATGGCTACTTTGACCTGAATATACCTATTTCTCAAAAAATAACAATCCCGTAGTTCCATCAACAAACATAGTTTTACCTCTCCTTCGCATTAAGCTTTTGAAAACACTAACTAAGAACACTGACTAACAAGAAGCTACATTGAAACACTGCAAAATATTTTTACAAGGTTATCAAAATTCAAATTTAAAGAAAGTGTTACACAAATTAGAACTATTTTAAAGGATGACAAACTGTAAAAATGAAAACTGTTTATCTGTGATTCGAAAGGCTGCATAAACAAATAAACATCTTTTAGGATGCTGGTCAATGATTATAATTGATAAATTGCTTCCAAATTTTTAGTTGGTTACCACAAACTATTAGGCCTTAAATTAGTTTCTGCAACCCTAATACTCTAGTAACCCTCACCCAAACAAAATTTCTGGTTACGCCACGGAATGAAATATTTTTTAGACGATGGTACGACTTTGACCATGGACGAAATAGCTGCCCAATGCTTCGTCTTTTTCATAGCCGGGTTCGAAACCAGCTCCACCACAATGACATTTGCCCTATTCGAACTGGCTACCCACCCGGACATTCAAGACAAGGTCAGGGAGGAAATAGAAACAGTGTTCGCAAGGCACGACGGCAAGATGACCTACGATTCACTGAGCGAATTGAAGTACATGATGCAAGTTATAGACGGTAAGCGATTTATGTCGATTTCGAAAAATTGTTAAAACTTAAAATTGTTAACAAATTGGAAGAATGGGCCTAAAGCGTTCTGAAACGTAGATATTGAAAATTAAGCGAAAAATGACCGGTTGTTAACTTTTTTAAGGGGAACGCTTTGACATATCAACTTTTGGTTTATTTCATTTGGGTCATATACGTCATCAAGGTTATATAGGTCATGGTCAGATGGGTCGTAAAGGTTGTATAGTCATAAAAATCACAAACAGCATAAGTCCTATAAACTTATAATAGGACATTAGGATCAAACAGGTCGTACGGGACATAAAGACCATATTATAGGCCATAAATGTCATAAAATAGGGCATGAAGACCATATAGGTCATAAAGATCACAAAGTTCATACAGGTAATGAAAGTCACATTAGTCGTAAAGGCCATATAGACCACAATGGTCTTATAGGTCATACATGTTATATCCAAATCTCACAGTTTTAAATATAAACTATTAACTAAAAATAATTTAATTAAACTAACACTCAAAAGTATCAACATGTTTTGAGAGATTTAGTCTGAATAATTATGGAAAAATAATTAGATGTGAAAGTAGTGATTCCTTAGGCAACGGTTTTTTATCACATTAATCTTCATTTTAGAAACAATAAGGTAGTAGGTAGCAAAATAAGGTAGCAAATTAATTATTTGGTAAACTGACATTACAACGATTAAACAATGTTTCCTGCAGCTGTTATGTTGTTCTCTTTTCTCGATCCTAAGCCGCCAATGTTTTCCCTCGGTATGCTTATATTTTTGGTTCCTACAGTGGCGAAGCGTGAGATTTTTTTATTGGGTAGACATTGGGAATAAAAAATAAAAATTGGACAAACGTCTTAGTTATATTGTGTGAAAGTATCTAAAGTAAAGTCCAACTGCCGTTTTATTACTAGAGACATCATAAAATCCAAGAAATCTCTCGTTAGAGATATCATAAAATCCAAGAAATTTCGTTTTTGTAAATGTACCTTAGAATTATGCTAAATTGCGCTCGACATGAAACATCTGTTGTCTCGTCTGCTTGAACAGAAACAAAATCAGTATTTTTCAGTTCGTCCAAAATTATTTGGTGAACTACGTATTTCACAGATTCAATAAGGTCATTTTGAATGTCACTCGATGTTCCTTTGAAAACTGAACTGCTTTCCAAGTGGTCTTTCATAGCAGACTCTTCCATAGCAAGTAGATCTAGTATTTCCAAATAATTTCCTAAAAAATAGGTATTTGTTTCATATCGTATGATACGCGATATGTATAGCAAAAAAAAAATAACATACAATATATACCTTTATTTTTTGAATCAGCAGTCTCGTGATGTCCTCTAAATGCAAGTTCTTGTTTCGTCAAAAAACACACCACATCAATTAATCGTCCAACAATGTGCCTATTTTTTGCAACTTTTTCATTATGTTGCAAAGCGTTTATTTTTGTTGCTTCAATGAGAGAGCATGATCTATGCGCACCTTTCCCAGCATATAAAAAAAATCGTTGCAGGTAATATTATGTCTTTTTGAGGCAGCATGTTTGTTAGCTTTTTGAGCATAATTTTTTATAATTTTCACACCATCTTTTGCCCAGACTTCCTCTCCACCAAAAAGAACACAAGGAAAACAATAGACTGCATTCATGCTTACACTTCCACTCAACCAGGTAAAAGATTCATACCAACCTATTTGGAATTTACGAACGGTTTTTCCGTCTTTTTGCGATAGATTCAAGTCAGGTCGTTTTTGGGAATTTTTTAAATTCAACTTTTCTTTTAGAGATAGCGAAGAAAAACCACGTGCTTTAACGTAAACGATAGGATCTTCTATATTTGTCATTTTATTACCTATTTTCAATATTTATTATTTATTACACAACGCACAACGAAACAATTAAAGCAATGACCAATTTAAAACACAACCCAGAATAAATAGAAAATTAAAATATAATATAATAAGAATAAGATACAAACTCAAACGGGCGCGCGGTGAGCGGAGTTTTGCAACAATTGCAGTTGACCACATGCATTCGCGCATTCGCAAACGTCCAATCCCGCCGTATACAGACGGGACAGCAGCGCAATACTTAGCTCGTCGACTACAGTAGACAAATGATGTTTTGCCTTTGATACCCGCATATCGGCCCAATTTCCGCGGATATACCACCGCGGTGTGCTACGTGCAATCGCCTGCCGATGGCAAATAGGATAGACAAATTCGGAAATATTTACCCGGCTATTACTTATTGTCGCGTCGGACTCTAGATTAGTTACTGAGAATTTAGAGAACTAAGAGAACAGATAACAGAGAACAGATTATTGTCAACTCTGTCAAAAATACTAAAGCGTGTTGTATTTAATCGAATTATTGAGTTTGCAAATAAATATGATATTATCTCTAAATCACAGCATGGTTTTAGGAAGAAACTATCAACAGAAACTGCTATTATGTCATTTTTAAATAAATTAGGTGATAACTTAGATCAGAAAAATAAATGTGTCGGATTATTTATGGATTTGAGTAAAGCATTTGATTTAGTAAATCATGAAATCCTTATTAACAAATTAAAACATTATGGGCTTAGAGGTAAAGTAGGTGAATGGTTAACATCATACCTTACAAATCGAACTCAAATAGTGGAAGTAAATAAAGTGCACTCTGAAATATTAAATTTGCGTTTTGGTGTTCCTCAAGGATCAGTTCTTGGTCCCCTATTATTTTTATTATATGTTAATGATTTGCCAGATTTCTTTAATGACTATTTGATAATGTTTGCAGATGATAACTCTTATTTATGTGCTAGGAAAGATTTGGAAGACGTTTTATTTGATATGAAAATTGCCTTAAATAAATTCGCTAATCATTTCAAATCAAATAGATTGTTTCTAAACATTGGAAAAACTGTATTCATCATATTTTCTCCGCGACGTTCTACATATGATAAAAGTTATCTTATGAAAACTGGTGGCAAAACTATACAACAAGTAAGTTCTACTAAATTTTTAGGAATATATATAGATAATGCACTAAACTGGCAGGTACATGTTAATGCATTGGCCAAACAACTTTCTTCCACGTGTTACGCTTTGTACAGACTATCAAGATTAGCAAATAAACCAACTATATTGGGTTACTATCATGCTCATTTTATATCAAGAGCAAGTTATGGAATCATATTTTGGGGTTCTTCCTGTCATATACAAAGAATATTTAAACTTCAGAAAAAAACAATTCGCTATATTCTGGGCGCACCTAAGAATTCACCCTGTAGAAACTTATTTAAAGAACTCAGTGTTCCAACATTAATAAATATATATATATTAGAAATTGTCATGTACATGAAAAATAATTTACACAAGTTTTTGCTAAACAACTTCAACCATAATTATGATAATAGAGAAAGTCAACAGTTAACTATTCCATTACATAACACCTCAAAATATGAGGAATGTCCAAAATATATGGGAATAAAGTTATACAACAAAATACCCAGTCATATAAAATGTATTGAAAATATAAGGCAATTAAAAATCAAAATGAAACAATTTCTAATAGAGCATCCTTTCTATTCGATAGATGAATACTTTATATATTGCTGTTTTAAAATTGTATTTATACTGTGTTTGTTAATTATTTGTTGTTTTTATTATTATTATTTATTAATTAGTAATTATTATTATAAAATTTTCAGAGCATCAGTCTAAAAATATGCTCTATTCTCTGTAACTAATCCTATACCGAAATGGTCTCTTGGATAAATAAAATTTATTATTATTATTATTATTATTTATTATAACAGGACATTGAAATAACATGATATAATATAATATTATGTAATTTCGGTCGGTCGGCATCAGGAAATTAATTTGAATACAATAATTGGAAAATGAAAATACATAAATATTTTTATTCAAAAGAGGGAAATAATTTTGGGTAGACAATGTCTACCTTGTCTACCCGTACGTTTCGCCACTGGGTTCCTATGGATTTTCTTCTTTCAGAGGTATACAAAACACAGAACTGAATGACGTTGACTGTTTTACATACATATTTCTCGTTTGTATCATCCTCTACAGGGGCATCAATGTGCCTCATACACCTCGTGTATGTAAACTAATGTCTAATATACTGACGTAGTCTGTATAACAGAACAACAATGTCTCACAAGCTCTATACATTTCATGGAATCAAACTGTTTCATTTTCTCTATTCATCTTATACCCCTCTTTTATTTGTCGCAGAGGTTCTGAGAAAGTACCCTCCCATCTCTACTCTAATGAGAGAGTGTGTGAAGGACTACAAGGTGCCAGGCGAAGACGTCGTCATCGAGAAAGGCACTGGCGTCGTCATTCCTTTAAAGGGAATCCTCTACGACGAAGAATACTACGAAGAGCCGGAAAAATTCGACCCGGAAAGGTTTACGGAGAAGAAGAAGAGGGAGAGGAACAGATATGCACACATACCGTTTGGAGAGGGACCTAGGATTTGCATAGGTAAATCATCCCCAAGATCTGTGGTGTCTGATATTCATACGGTATTGAAAATGTAACGCGTAACTTAATTGCTACTATCAAAACTCAGTGGTATGAAGATTAAAATGGTAGAAAGTTTTTGATAATATTTTTAAAAATTGGGAAAACAGGCAAGATTTCATTAAAATTTTATTTATAAAACCATTTAAAACATTTGCTAAACATTGTGTAACAAATGAGATTGTTTCATTTATCTAATTATTGTTTTCTGTAATCCTACCTTGGAGATACACTAAATCAGGAATATTAATTTGAAAGTTTTATTTTTAAGATGAGACAATGAAAAGACGTCACACGAAGTTAATGTCATATAGTCTTGCTGGACATTCTTAGTCGACATTTAAACTAATTAATTTCACAGTTTCTGGTGCAGTATAAGGTCTAGCGCCATCTTGTTGAAAATGCTATGATTGTAGTTCTATATCATCAAGCCAGTTAAGAAAATTTGTTAAAATTATCCTCCTATCCCTTTTCTTCTTGCATTTTGCCATTACTGTCAACTTTATTTCGCACATATTGTTAAAGTAATCTTTATTGCAGGTGAGAGGTTCGGCATCATGCAGTCCAAAGTGGGGCTTACTAGTATTTTGAGAAGGTTTAAAGTTAAACTGAACGAAAGGACTGAGCTACCCCTGAAAATGAACATTAACTCCCTTGTTACCTCCACGGAGAGTCCTATTTGGCTTGACGTCGAAAGGATAAGTGAATAAGGAAGTGAAACAAGTTGTTATTCCTAGATATAGAAATTTTGGACTATTTGACGTAAACGGTCGAATCCGACCAGGACAGTTTACGTTTTTTTTATATAAATTTTTTTCATAAAAATAAAACAGTTTACCTTATAAATATTTTTGATGATATTTGATAGAATTTTTTAGGTAGAATATCGTAAAAGGACAAATATAACAACTACTTAGAACTGGCAATCTAGAATTGTAGCAGTAACAACGGTTAATCTTAATTTTAATCTTTCCAACAACCAGTCAACCAATATTAAAATCGAGGAATTAAATAAAAAATATGTCTTTGAAGGCAATTAAATGACTGACATGTAGTCCAGAGATGTAAATAAATCAGAACTGATCAGAGCAGACACTTGACATACATATATCCTCGGAATCCGAGGATATGTCAGCATCTGAGGCTCGGATATTGAAAAATCAGCGACTGAATAAAGATAGATTAGTCCGGTAGTGGCAGAAACTACCTGGATCAACATTCAAAGGCGCAATAAATTTCGGTCACTGATGGTCTTACCATTACGTGCCGTTCATTGTGAATCGCCCTGTATATTTCAAAGTTCATTTCAATTTTACTTTTTCAAAAAACAAATCTCGTAAGAAATATGTTTAGATTAACGTTATAGGTAGTTAGGGTTCGGAAAGTTTGCTGTCACGCGTGTTAAACTGCGTTAGACTATCCTGTGCTTCCGCAACCGGATCTACCACTGCGCATACGCGAGTCCCGGGACGTTGTCGGGAAAGGTCAATGCCGTACGTAGCACTGGCAAGAAATACACGCGTACATATATAATTAGAGTTGGATAATCAGTGCCGCGCACATGTGGCGTGCGGATGATTATAGCGGGGGTCGCGAGTGAAAATAATAGTGATAGTAGTGGTGGTTCTACTTCGTATACTCCATAATTCCAATGCAGCGACGACTCCCTCAATTAATTAAACTTAATTAAACTTAAAAAAATACGGTTTATACTTTCATTATCATAGAGTTTTTATAGTGCCGACCATGCGTTATGGCACACATTTCCGGACCCTAGTTATAGTAAGCCAAATTCCAATTTAATGTCGCACTGCCGATATTTGAAATATAATAATATACTGTACATACAAAATACACGGTGGAGACTTTAACTGGAATATATTCGCTAGCGGGGTGGTGAATGATTTTTCAAAAAAATTCCCGAGACACGTTAACTTTTAAATGTATTTACCTACATTTTGCAAGTAATATGAAAACTATAGCCCTTCAGGGGGTGGCTGAAACCACCCTCGACATGATTTTTTTCAAATGCAACCCTATGGCTTGTGACCCCTCATTGTAAAGCTGGTGGAAAGAGGAATCCAACTCACTGATCAAATTTTAATTTTTAGTATGTTTGTAGGGTTGTATACAATTAAAACAATTTAAAAATTAAATTTATTTTCAATGTAACAATTGTTCAAAATGTGCACCATTCACTTGTTGGCAACATCCCAGTCTGTGGTAGGTTTCGTCCCTTACATTATGCAACAATTGCGGTGTTATTTTTCCGATTTCCTCTCTTATCCTTTCCTGCAGATCTGCTATGTTGTTGGGTTTCTGAATGTAAACCCTACTTTTAAGATGTCCCCACAAAAAGAAATCCAGTGGTGTAAGATCTGGAGATCTTGCTGGCCACTCAATATTACCTCGCCTCCCAATCCACCTACCGGGAAAAATTCTGTCCAGATACTGACGAACAATGGCAGCATAGTGTGGTGGGGTCCCATCTTGCTGAAACCATAACCTCTCGTCGGTCAAGTTAGGGTTTAAGGGGTTTGGAAATAAATGACATAGCACTGGCATTAGTTCGTGCTGGAGTAAACGCAAGTATCTTGCTCCATTAAGAGTGTCATCAAAGAAAAATGGTCCTACAATTCTATCTTGTATTATTCCGGCCCACACATTAGTTTTCTGTGGGCGCTGAGTATGAAGTTCCCTCATCCAATGGGGGTTCTCTTCAGCCCAGTAACGACAATTTTGGCGATTTACGTGCCCATTTAATGTAAAAGTAGCCTCGTCAGGGAAAACTATCACTCTAAAGATAACTGGTTTTGATCAATACAAGTCATCAATAAATCGCAAAATTCCACTCATCGATCTGGATCATCTTCAAGTAGCTCTTGAACAGCTTGCATTTTATATGGGCGTTTTTTCTCATATTTAAGTAATTTTAAAACTGTTTTGTGATTAAGATTACTATCACGGGCCAGTTGACGGGCTGGAGTGATTGGATTTTCTTCTAGAGCAAGCAACAAATTCAAATTCGTGTCGTCATCAACAACAGCCTGCCTTTTACTCGCTACTTTTCTGACATGACCCATCTCTCGATATTGTGCCTCAATTTTACTAATGGTACCTTGATTTAGTGGTGGCAAGTCAGGATGCGTTTCTCGAAACAAGCGAACAACTTAGCATTGAGTTCGCGCCCTATCACCATATCCAATCATCATTAAAATTTCGAATTTTAGTGATTCAGTTAAATAAGACATTTTCACCAATTTGAAATAACACTTCGTTTCAAACTCTGAATACAGCATACAAACTAAATTACTCTTTGCGGCCGTATAAAAACACTAGCAAAAAAATAACAAATATCAGTTGTGGCAAAAAATTGCTTGGAATTTTTTGTGGGGACATATGAAAAGTAAGGTTTACATTCCAAAACTAAACAACACACATCTTGAGTACGAAATTGTTGCGTTAAAAATAAATTAAACTATAAAATTACGTTTTAATTGTATGCAACCCTACAAACATACTAAAAATTGAAATTTGATCAGTGCATTGGATTCCTCTTTCCACCAGCTTTACAATGAGGGGTCACAAGCCATAGGGTTGCATTTGAAAAAAATCATGTCGAGGGTGGTTTCAGCCACCCCTGAAGGGCTATATTTTTCACATTACTTGCAAAATGTAGGTAAATACATTTAAAAGTTGACATGTCTCGGGAATTTTTTTGAAAAATCATTCACCACCCCGCTAGCGAATATATTCCAGTTAAAGTCTCCACCGTGTATATACCTACATATATGATCTATAAAAATTATACATGAGGTCCGGGAAATGAGTGTAGTACAACATAAAAGCAGAGATTCCTTGATCTAAAATAAAACGATTTAGGTCATTTTGCATACGGCTAGAGTTGCTGCGTTTAGCTTCTAGAGGGCGTTGGTAGAAAACAAACTTAAAAATTTTAGCCCGTCGGCACACGAAGCAATACGGAAGCCTATCAACATCGATACGATATCCCCGCTCTGATATTTCTTAGGTAATGCAGTGAAGAACCAGCAACGGGGCATAGAAATATTAGGCAATATGATGTGGGCGATCTGAGCAATCCGGGCAACCTGCAGGGAAGTCCCTAGCATGTCGTGTTGCTCATGTTGAGTCTATTTCTAATTAGCTCGAACAGCGGGTCGAGCAAGAAACACATGTTTTGCTAGGACAGCGATTTATTTCTCGAACCGCTGTTCGTGCTATTAAAAAACATGCCGATAAGGAGGCGTTTAACATCAAATTCGTGGGTGATGTAGAAAAACACTGTGTGTTGTATGATTTTACTCTCACTGAGTATTCCCAAAAAGATGATATAGAGAAAGCATGGTATCAGGGGGGAAGCAGAAGTCAGTTTGTCGGGTATGAAGGTTATGTTTACGATCCGGAAAGTTTTATATAACACATGGTAAACTACCTTTAACTATCCAGAGCTCCCACAACGGGACAGGCGTACTACTGCGCACACGCGAACCCCAGCGCGTTGCCAGGCACGGTCAGTGCCTTACATATGCACAGGCAAGAAATACACCGGTATATAATTTACAAAGCGCTTAAAAATATGCTTAAAATCCGGACCCTAGTTATGTTATAATATATGATAGGTTTATTAAAATAATCTACAAATATTAGGTAGTTTATATGATTTAAGTGAAATATTTTAATTTCATTTAGATTTTACAAAATAATGTATTATCTGGTATATGAATGATACATGTAGGCCTCCTACTATTTTTGGTTACTATGTTTTGTCCCCCTTAACCTTAAGTTTCTTATTTTTGTTGCCCTCTTTAACTTCATTACTCCCCTTGTTCTCGTTTATCCACAATATTACCTGAATGAGGAAATAGCTAGAGGCTTATTATTGAGATATTTGAATGTTTCTACCTCAAGCACCTATAAAACGACCCGTCACATGAATATCTTCCTTAATACACGTTAAAATATAACCCTCTTGCCCCCTCCCCTCTCGTGGGGCAACAAATTACACCATCACTCAAATGAAAATAAATGTATGTTTTGGCTTAATACTCCTTCAATTACCTCAATCTTACCATATTGAGCTAAAAATCTACATTTGACCACTCTGTTATGCTCTACTCTTTGAAATGCAAATCTTGCTTCATTTGCGAATTACTAATAGTCAAGGAAAAGTGCATTACAGTCATTTCATCCCCTACCCCTTAACCGATTAAGCTCAAAATGAGCTATTTAGCAAATAAACATTTTTAAAAAAGTAATAATACATAATAATACTATACGTAATAACACTATAAATAAATAAGTAATAATACTATACTTCCACTCGGAAGTATAGTATTTATGAAAACTTTTTTAAAAAATGTTTATTTGTTAAATAGCTCATTTTGAGCTTAATCGGTTAAGGAGTGTGTGAGTTAAGTTATCGTGTAGTGGAGTCACTACACGGATATGGAAGTATGTATTAGATATAAGGTTTGGGATAAGTTAAATAAAATAATTACTTCCATATCTACGTAGTGGAGAGCAAGTACAGTGTTCATAATTTTTTTTCTATACTGATGTTGTTGACTTGGTAAATTTCTTCAGAGCTGAGAAAATATTACCATAACAACTACTTTGTTGTGAGAAAAAAACGAACTTATTCCAGTCTGCATGTCGTGTGACCTTTAAGAACCAGAATACCCACGTAATATTTACTTATTCGATTTTGTTTGATGTTGATACTGAAATGTACAGCAAAAAAAATCATATATTTTAACAGGACGGCACATTTCATGTTCTATAACGGCGGGTGATAGTGACTAATTAATTAAGTAAAGCGATCAAAATTGGCTAGATTTTTTTAGTAAACAGACAGAAACGCTGTTTTTTTTACAGTTTTCGACAAAACTAACATACCTATCAAATTTTGATGAAAATTAACTTTTGGAAATATAATTTTTTTAAGTAATATAAAAATACACTGACAATCCTTGTAAAATTATATTAATTAATTGATATAATATTGTTAATTCTGGCACGCGGGCAGTTATAGTTTAGGATCGGCACAGAGATCACATTCTTGTATTTCCATTTGATGGAAGATTTTTAGACGCCCTGTATACCGGATATCTACTTATTGTTAGACAGGCATCTAGGGTCCGTAAAGTGTGCTACAACACAAGCTACAAAAAAGTTTTTTTAATGGCAACCACCTTTTTTATTGCACCGTATGAAAGCTTAGATCTTTCTAATTTGGTGTTCAGGTTTAGGAGGTTGGTAGGGAAAATTTTAGAGAAAAAAATGGAAAACAACGTAATCTCCGAATTTTTTTGTGGGGTAGACAAAATTGTCGATATTGGGCCTCAGAAAATCCACATTTGATGAAAGAGGTGCATACCCAGTATCCTGAAAAGGTAAATGTGTGAGCATGTATCATAAAAAATATACTACGAATACTTGGGCCTTGAATTAGTATAGGACCTGGTGCTCTTGTACAACTTTATAGAGGAAGAGAATCTGACAAAATAAGTCCTGAAATTTGGTTTCAATATGACGGTGATCCACCACAGTACGCAGTCATCGTAAAAAACTTGATTTGAACTATCGATTTCCACATCGTTGGATCGTCTGAAGATTGGAAAGTGGCTTGCAAAGTCTTCTGATTTTCTTTGTATAGTAACAGACTGGACAACACTGACGACAGAAAGTATAGCATTCGCCATGATATCGGGCAAATATGACATGAAACAATCAGGAATGTGCAGAGAGAGTTTGTCGACAGGCTGGGTCATTGACAAACTGCAGACGGTCAACAGACTAAATATTTGATCTATTAAAATTAGATGAAAAAGAGCTATTTCAACAAAAATTGATTGTGTTCAGGCGCCTAGATTCAACTATCCCATTGAAAAAGAGAAATTCGGATATCATGGTTTTCCAATTTTTCTCCAAAATTTTCCTTACCTTCCCCCTAGATGTTGAACACCAAATTAATCAGAAAAACCTAAGCTTTCATATGGTGCAATAAAAAAAGGTGATCGTCATTAAAAAAAACTTCTCCCTCCTGCCGCCACTGGTTGTATTGTTGAGAATTGCACTTCACCAAAGTTCATACCCTAAAAAAAAAAAAAAACAAATTGACCTATCGGAGTGATTTTGTCCAAAAATAGCCATGTTCCAAAATGTACATGACTTTTGCGACAAACTATATATATTATTTAGTTATGGAATGTATGTATATGTTTCTAAAACAATGAAAAGTTATTCCGTTTAAGAAAAAATACACAACTATTTTATACTCACATGTACAGGGTGCATCAAAGCTGCCACAGGTTATGCAGCTTTAATTTTGAAAATGGAGCATCCATATTTCTGCATTATTGATTTCTCCTTCAATTTATGAACAAATTTTGCGAACTGTGTGCTGTACCTATCGTTAACCATTTTGAGATATGCAAAAACATATTTGAAGTAACTATTGTCTACGAACGCAAGGTTAAAACAATCATAATACAAAATACAATTGTCATAAAAGTTCCACAAAAATGGTCAACTGCTCACAATGGCGGTTGGTGTTATTTCAGTTAGCCATATCTTGAAAACGACGCGTAGGACTCACTTCACTTTTTAGGTGATGACTATACACCTCTTACAGAAAGGATTTATAGTGAAAAAAACCGTCAACAAAGTTTGCGAAAAAAATAGAAACAAATATAAGGAGAGGTTTTTCGATTTGTTACAAAAAAAATTTTTTTTTCAAAATGTTATGCCCATTTTAATTTTAATTTTATAGGAACATTTTGTTTCCCAAAATTAAAATGACCATGAGTTTTTGAAAAAAAAAAATTCTCCTTATATTTGTTTCTAGATTATGAATAAAAATGTACTGCAAATATTCCACAGAGCGTTATTGAGATCCCCGGAGTGCTCCAGGTTTTTTTGAAATTTTTTTCGCAAACTTTGTTGGCGGTTTTTTTTACTATAAATCCTTTCTGTAAGAGGTGTATCGTCATCACCTAAAAAGTGAAGTGGGTCCCATGCGTCGTTTTCAAGATATGGTTAACTGAAATATCACCAACCGCCACTGCCTCTACTACCAGTCAAAGTATCTGTATCTGTTCTTGGTTGAGGAGGCTGAGTTAGTCGCATTAGAATATTAGAAAGAAGAAGCTGGTATTATTTACTAATCCCACCATACATTACTACACCAAAAATAGTATATCTATTATATCTAGTATATATTTCTCAAATGGTTAAATATAGGTATTGACATCGCAAAATTTTTTCAGAAATTAAAATAGAAGATTAATCACAAAAATGGTTATATAGGTATACTTATTTGCAAAAATAAGTTGTAAAAATATAGTTGCCACAATTCATGCTACAGTTTCATAACCTGTGACATTTTTGAAGCACTATTGACTATATTTGATTATAAAACGGTTACATGCATTTTCTGTATATACAATAAATTTTCTGTTTAATATTTATCTCTATGGCAAACTATTTTCGAATTGATGCTTGTTGCAGTAGTTGTAAGACACCCGGTATATGGTACATGTATGGATAAACAACGGACGTATCGTGTACTGTCGATCGTCTGTATCTACGCCTACTACGTTACGTCTGTATCTACGTAACTACGGCTAACAACGGTGCAGCGTTGGCAACTCGGTAGATGGCGATTATGTTGCCAGGGCCGTAAAATTATAGTACACTCGAACCCCTCTTAAGTCGCCAAATCCGTGCATCATTACCTCGCTTAAGTCGCGAAATTTGGCCTCTCTTAAGTCGCGATCATAACCTCAACTTTTTCGTGTTTTAACTGCAAAAAAGAAATATTTAGAGATATACCACAGCACTTGTTATAACGAAAAAATGAGCCAACTGAACGAAAAATCAATGTAAGTATACCCAGTCGTGCGTGACAAAGTTCAATTTTCCACTTGAATGAATATTTTAAAGATTAAATATTTTTAAAACACACCTAACCTATTTTAAATCAATAAATGTATTACACAATCATTTTTTCAATAAAAATTGTACATATTCACGCGAGAATCCAATTTCCAAACGTAGTTCTAAAACTTTTACAGGCGGCGACTTAAGCGGGACGGTTTCGTGAAATACTAGGGGGAAACGTGGTGAAATAAGAGAGGATGTGAATTAAGCGAAGGTGAAATAAGAGGGGTTCGAGTGTACTTACCAAAAAATTATCGTACATCAAATTCACAATCGTCAAACATTAAAAAAAGGTATTAAATTACTCTAATAAACATTACAATTGTGAACACCATATTGAAAATGAGTTTTAACAAATATTTTAACGTATATGTATATGGAATGTAACTTTAAATCTTGCAAATGTACCCACCGTGGATAATGAGTAATGTAGATTAAAAATTTATTTTTTGAATATTCAAAAGTACTTTTTACAGGATTTTCAACAAAAAAATAAAGAACAATAATGTTCTTGGTTTTACAGAACAATAATAAATATGTCATTGGCAAGAAATTGCATTAAGAATCCAAAAAATTACATTGGGGTTCCTGGTAAGTAGCGACACCTCGTATCGCTGCATATGCTTATATACATATTTCGCCTAAATTTCAATTTGAACATAATTTGCTACCTTTTTCGAAATTATAGTAGATTAAAGCATTATCGTACACATGCTATGTTACATAGTACAAGCTGCCTAATTATAGCACATGTACTATATGTAATTATGTTACGGTTGCCAACGCTGCAACGGTGTTTCAAGTTGCAATCCAAAACATGTGGATGTGGCGTTGAATGACTCATTTCATGTTGTAAACAAGAGGAGAAAATTATTCAGTTTCAGTGAAACGTTCATCAAGCTACAAATAATGTGACCGTGTGAAATCTAGTAAAGGTAAGGACATAGTATGTACTTAATCTACATACGTATCGTTAGTTGTTACTACATTGTACATTGTAACACACGCAATCATTGTTTGATTTTATTGATCGGTTCCTTTGTTTACTTTTTCGTATAACTTTTTTTAATTTATTTGCTATTTATGCTATTGAAAAGTGTGCATTGTATTTGTATTGTATTTTGTTGTACAAAAGTTGTTTCTACATATTTTATTTCAGTATTATGTGTTGCCTAATGTCACGTACACATGGAAATCTGTTAAAGCTATGGGAACTATTAATTTGTATTTTTTATTTCATACCAACATTTCATTTCGGATATTTTATAATAAGTTTAAATTATAATAATTTTATACCTAGTTCATTTGATAACTGTAGGAACAAAAATTCAGAAATGTTTTCAGTGGTTCACAAGTTATTCCGGTGAGCAAGCCGTGTTTAGATTTATTTGTTGCAAGTTTCATTTGAAGTACTTTTCCTATTATGGCGTTCTATTTGGGTGTATTAATCACTCCCAAAATATGATGTGGACCCTTGTTTTCTCATGAAAATATGACTCAATTAAATACGAATTTCTTCAACTGTCACTGCTACTTTGTTAGGGTCCGCGATTTGTCGACTCTTCTTATCGTAGAATCACAGCATTAAGTACTTACTAATATTGTGGTAAAAAGTTGATATTAAGGTTTTACTAACATATTGTTTTACTTGTTTATTTATAAAGAAGTGTGTATTCGCATTGACTAAGAGTATCTACTATACTATATGCTACATCTGCATTATAGGTTTATTTCTGATTACAACGTGTGCGCAGTTTTCTGGGCAATACGCTATTGGTGCCCATTCAAGAAGGAGTAAATATACTATAGGAGGATTATTAGTCTAGTGACACTGTAATATGGATGCGTAAACGCGGTAGGGGTTAAGGGCGGAGTGCCAAAATCAGTTGTAGATGATCTTTGCATTTCCTTCTGAAACATAGTGTCTGATATGTATGTATATGTGCTTACAGTTGAACTTACTGATGGTAGGAGGAACTCTAGTTGAAGAATGTGTGGGATAACCCACACATGTTTAGTCCTAATATTTGGGACTTTGCAGTGTCTGTTAGTTTAGAGGTCGCTGGGATGTACATTAATTTGCGTTAATATTTAGCGAAAAATAATTTGGTATAAATAATCGTACCTAATAAAACACTATTAACTTCAAAATACACCTCGCAGATTTATGTTATCAGTTAATTTAGTTTGAAATCAATTAATAAGTACAAGCCTATTTCACGTCAATTACCAAAATATTTCGTATCATTTTTATAGATTTATTACATGTGAATGTAATGTTAAAACCTATATTGACAGAAAGCTTTAATATTTGATATTATAAAGATTATTCAAAAAGGGAAATTTATATTTTCCCTTTCTGAGATACACAGTAATTATTTTAGAACATTTTGTATACATATGTATTCACAGGCATACCAGCATTGCCTATTTCATTTATATTTTGACACTTTCTTATAGGGTTTATTATACGGAATGAAAAAACTTCGAGCTGAGTTAGCAAATTGGAACAAAATCAGTCTAATTGCAAATCAAGCTTTTTACTAAGGTAAACTAACTCAAAAACTTACAGTAAGTGCCACAGGCGCTATTAAATTAAAATTAAGTACCCACTATGTTGCACTTCATTTGAAAAGGATTTAATTCTTTACACAAAAGTAAAAGGAAGATTAAAAAATCCGTCTACCCTAACTATGTTGTGAAATCGAATATATTGACGTAATGAAAACCCTCGTTAAAAGAAATAACAAGCAGGCTGTTTTTACTTTTGCCAGTTTTATAACGTTAAACTGGCCCAAATTAATATTTTTCAAAATTTCAAAAACTCTCGCAAACTTGAAGAGATTTATGATTTTTCTAGCCCAACCCGTTCAATATCGTACAATAAACAAAGAAATGGCGTCATTGTTAATTAAGGCTTGACAAAAGATTCGATCGTTAATTACTCCAAAAGTTATTAACTGATCGAGCTGATTTTTTTTTGTAACTTCATACTACAAATAGCAGTCCCTCCAAGATCAATTTCATGATCTTAGTCGCCCTACTTTCGAAGTAAAAAAAATAGTTAAAAAAAAGCACTTTAAACTTCAGCAGTCATTTGCAAGTTAACAATAGCACTTGGAGACTTCAGGTTTGGCTTAAAATTTTCGAAATTCAATAGGCTACAACTATGCTATGCAGCTATTAAAGGCATATGCTATATATGCTATATAAAATATGCCAATGAACGGACACATAAGCGAAAATGTGAAAAAAGACGTTTTTTTTTCACAAATTGTTAATTCAAAAAATTAGTGGACGGTTTCAGCTTTACGGACCCCGCGCATTGTGTTCTACGCAAAAAAAATACATAGGAAACCGTCAAAACTACCCTATATGTTTCAAGAACACTTTTTGATGATTTTAGCTCCCTGCCTCACTGGACTGTACATATGTACATCTGTATCAGTAAAACAATGTACATATTGTAACGTTTTATTTATTTCGGGTTCGTGAGATGTGAAAAATTAAACTCGCACTTTTAAACTAACACTATTTATTTAATTATTACAACTACGGGCTAACACTATTTAACTACACTAATTTATTTTTATACAATTTATATTAGAGCGTTGTACCGAAAGCCGCGCCGCTATTCAAATAGGAACTAAACTATCCCGCGTCGAAACCCCGCGTTATACCCTTGCGGACATATCTCGAAGCTTCCGGGCCGATTCCCGAACCATCGGGCAAAAGCCGTGATCTTTCGACGCGGGCGCTGCCCGCGTACGTCATCGACGTTCAGTGGGCTGGATCATCGAAGCAGGTAAGAGCGGACTGGCCCAGCGTTCGTAACAATATGTACGTACGAGAGGCAGAACCAATTGTTGCTTTGTGCAGTTTAATAGTATCGCTAGATAGTTATCCTATAATATTTCTCCGGAATTGGGAAGATGTCGCGTATTTCCGATGACGTAATCATAGGCTTATGAATGATATTTAGTACGAATGTGAACGCAATGTATGCAACGTAACTGACTTTTCAGTAGGTACGTATTTTCTGAGCCCGGCTAACAAAACAGGGACCAAAATCAGTTCACAGTTGCACAAATTGACATTTCGTTTTGTCCCTAGTACATATGTACAGTCTAGCAAAGTTTTCGTAACAAATAATCAGACTGAGTGCACTGATCAATACTGATTATAGCGATTATTACGAGTACTGTAATGTACGTGCGTCCGTTGCAGTTAGGAGATGATACAATCACAATTACAATTACGTATGGTGTAAGTGCGAGCCCGGTGCACTTGAGCCGATGCTTATTGCGCACACACAGGCTAGTCATTCCATTAGTCCTGTTTCCTTAAAGAATTTAAGGACACTTTCTAATGGAGTGTCTGTTACGTATTTTGGTTCTATTGTCGTTGCCCCAAACTTCGAATGCCAGTGCTGAGCGGGTTTCTTCCTCCTCTCCACGCCTCCGGAAATCGAAATCATTTTTCACCCTAATTGTGGTGAGATGTCGCATGAGTGGTCGCATACTCCGTTTTATAAGGTCTATTGACTTATTCTAGGATGGCTCGCCAATGATCATCCGCGATTGTCTCAACCCTGGGACTTTTGCCCAGGGAGAAATATTTTTCTCTTAGTAGGTCCTTTATGGACCTCCTGGCTGTCCTGTAGGCCAGACCGCAGGTGGGTTCAGGCCCTATCAGTGGAACCTCAGCCCCTTTCTTTGCAGAGAAGTCCGCTCTTTCGTTCCCTTCGTGACTTTGGTGTCCTCTCACCCACTTGAGAGTGATACTGTTGTGTTCCGCTAATTGTATTAGCGAATCCATACAGTTTTTAACTGCATGGGAATGTATTTCTACAGCTCCGAGAGCTATAAGTGCTGCTTGACTATCAGAGATAATCTGGATCCTCTTATTTGTATAAGACCTCCTGATTGATCATCTCCTGCGCACAAGCGGTTATTGCAGTTATTTCTGCCTGAAATACGGTTGCTGAGTTCCCCAAATTTTTTTGTTGCACCCGCTCCAGTGCTTTGTTCCGTTTTGGACCCATCTGTGTACCATATGATTCCATTCTGCTGGACTCTTGTCTTCCTCTCTCTCTCATTCGGTATAATCCCCCGATAAGATTTGTGGAAGACTATGACACGGCCAATTCTGTCCGAACGCATGTTTAACATGCGGCTAGCAGATAATGGTATATAGGGGAGGAAGTAGATATACGATAATTTTATTGGATAGTGGCTTCTGTGACACGCACTTTTAGTATTTGCTAAGATGAAATGACGCTATAGGTACATATATGTTTGGCAGCTCCATCAGTATAACGATTAACGAGTAAGTCGTTAAAATCGACAATATTTTGAGGGAACACTTCCTAGTAATGATCAGAATATAAACCTCAGGCACCATCTACATTGTCGTAAGGCTTCGGTATTTTTTTACGATAACGTATATTATCTAAAGTGGGTCTGACCGTCAATGAATCAGTTGTGTTCCATATACGTTTGTGGCAGGTTGATTTGGTAGCGGGTAAGTCCTCACACATCGAGATCTTAATTTCCCAGTTCCCAGGCATTTTTTAATTGTTGAACGTTATTAAATGTCGTTGAGACTGATAAAACATTAGAATTATTATAATTGAAAGAAACAGTTAAACGATTTATTACGATACGAGCATTTAAGGATTTTATTAAGAAGGAATTAAAAAGTCATAACGAAATAAAAGTGAAATATATCACCTAAAAGAAACCATCAGAGATTTTAGAGTATATTCTTATATTTAAGTGTAAACCAGCATAAACTTAGCTTAAATGATACTTCATTTGATATACGAGGTGTGTAAATTAAGTAATGAGACTGGCAACGTAGCGCCCGATCTAGCAACACAGCGGAGACGGGATTTAGAAGGGCGGTAGGATAACATGTAATGCACCTTCGGTACAGATTTGACCTTGTTAGTCATTTGTTTGTTCTTTGTGACTCGGTTTTCGTAAACCGTTTTTTTCTAGTGCGTTTTAAAAATGAGCAACAATCAGGTTTTGCCTCAGACTTGGATACAGCGCAACGAATATTTTTGCAAAACTTCAATACGCCTACGAAGACAGTGTCTTTTCAAGAGCACAAGTTTTTCGGAGGTTTAAGACATTCTCAGAAGGAAGCGACTAGATTGAAGACGCAACGGAAGGCCTTCATCTTCAAGATCCGATAAAAATGTCGATAGAATAAGGGATCTTGTGCGTTCAGATCGTCGATTGACGACAAGAATGATTGGGGAAGAGTTAAATTTGAATCACACCACTGTTCATCAGATTCTGACTAACGAATTGGGGATGAGAAATATCTGCGCAAAAATGATTCCAAAAAACCTTTCGCAGGAACAAAAGGATATCAGGAGAGAAAGCTGTCTTGACTTTTTGGAAACGATTGAAAATGATCCCCATGTTATGAAACGTGTCATTACTGGTGATGAGACTTGGGTGTTTGAGTACGACCCGGAAACCAAGCTTCAAAGCATGGAGTTGCACACTTCAAGCTCTCCTAGACCCCAAACAGTAAGAATTGAGCAAGTCGAAGATCAAATGCATGCTGATTTGCTATTCTGATAGCCAGGGAATTGTCCACAATGAGTTTGTGTCTCCAGGCCAAACAGTAAATCAAAATTTTTATAGAGGTTCTTGAAAAACTTCGAAAAAGGGGCATGCGTGTGAGACCAAACATCGAGAATAACTGGCTGTTGCATCACGACAATGCCCTTTGTCACACAATCATTTTAGTAAACGAGTTTTTAGCCAGTAAAAACATTCCTGTGGCTCCCCAGCCTGACTGACTCCTTGTGACTTTTTTTCTATTCCCGAGATTGAAAAATCACCTCGAATGACGTCATTTTGGGACCATAGAAAACATTCAAACGGCTGTAACCGACCAGCTGAAGGTTATTCTAGTATATAAGTTCCAGTACTGCTATGAGGAATGGAAGAACCGTCTCCAGGGCTTCCCAAAGAAGTTATTTTGAAGAAGAAAATACTGAATTGTAATTCTATTCTAATAAAAAAAAAATAAAAAATCAGTCTCATTTCTTAATTTACACACCTCGTATGTAAATATTATACTCATATGTAGAGCGGGGGAATGTTGTCCGCGCAGTATAAGGTATGAAATATACCGATCAACTTGTTCCACTAGTCGTTTTTAGCCTTTCGTACATTCCTCATACAAGAATTAGAATATATGGGCCCGCGAATTGCTCACAACGAACGTAATACGAGTAGTGCGACAACACCCCAAATATATTAAAGATACCCACAAACAAACAATAACAGACTTTACCTCTCGAAGCGTCACGGCTGCAACTACAAAAGAAATGAGCACATTTTCAAGTTTTTTCTACTGTTTTAATCATGTATCAACAGTAATAAAAATGTCTTAAACGTGATAAATCCAATAGGTCCGGATTTCTTTTCACTTTCTAAGAACAACTAATAAAGCATACACTTCAACCTAAACAGCGCAAAAACCAAACTGTCTGCATCTGCATCATGGTGTTACAAAAATAACTGTTAGGAATTTCCCAGAATTCGCCTTAGCGAAGGTAATGCAAAATATTCAGTTCGAGTTATCAAGTCAAAATTATGCATAATTCTCACTCTTGACGCTATTGCCTACCAATTTGATTCGAGTTATCAACAATTCGAGTTATCGAAGTTCGACTTATTGAAGTTCGACTGTATATAGTTTATATCATGTAAATACATAATAAAATATGTGGGACGTGGGGAAGGCTAAAAAACGTCTGTTGGAATAAGTTGATCGGTAAACAACAGGTCGGTAACAAAAATATAATAATAATCCTAAAATAACATCATTAAATCAAATCCTGGAGTGGGTACTTGGAACCTTCGGCTAGAATCAAAAAAAACATTTCGTTCAACAAAACAACTTTTTCCCAGAGCAAACCAACCCCAAGTTGGCATCTTCAGGAGAAGATTAAAACAGTTTTAATCTTCTCCTGAAGATGCCAACTTGGTTGGCGAAACGCGCGTCGAGAAAAGTGTAGTAGTTCGGTGTTTCGTGGAAAACGTCCAGTTTTTTTTTTTTTTTTTTATTGAATCAAATGTTAATTATGAATCAATCTTTCTTCTGTAATTATGTCAGCGCCCACTATCATATTTTGATTTTATCTTCTCCTTATACTTTTTACATTTAATTTATAATTACTCTCTTCTATTTCTATTTCTATAAACATTCCGACCTATATTTTGGTATCAATCTACTTACTCGTATATCATATCTATTCAGGCTAAATAAATATGTACATACATACATATGTACGTATTATTTCATTATCTGAATAATGATATTGAAATATCGATACATTTGTTCAGGTAATGTTTAATTGAAATTGTCGCAATTTATAATCGACAATATTTATATTAGAAGAGTAACAACATTTAATTCACTTCCATGTGTGTCACCTATATTAAATTTTTAATTAAAAATACATAGGTTCATACAGGTATGTGACCACGCATGCAAAAAAGGACCTAGTGTGTCAAAACAAGAATAGTGGCAAAACGCGTTCAAAGTGTGCCATCCTTTGTTATCACCTCTCGTATCATTCCGTTTCGCTCGTTCCTACAGTCGTTAACTTTTTGGACGTAATGGACTTTTCACGTTCAGCTTGTTTTTAGCGGATTTCGACGAAAATAAACACTGCCAGTCAACTTGAGAGGTTTAAAACTGTAAGACATAATAGTTGCCTCAATTTTTATATTTTTGGCGTTTAGTAGGTTTTTAACATAATCGACTCAAGTGTGTGCATCTGAGGAAAGTGCGACTAAAACCCGTGCTGTAAGGAATAAGAAGTTACTTACAGGGGGTTCTGTCAGCGAACACCAAGATCTAAATAGCTGTACCTGTACCTTTTTTTCCACATAAATGTTCTTTCTAATGCTTTTGTTGTTTTCTTTCCCAGTTTTTGTGAAATTTGCCTCAATCATGGAAGAAATGTAGTCTAAAGGAATATAATTCAGTAGGAAGAACCAGGAGTCAGTTGAAAATACGAATTTTTGACACACTAGGTACCTAAATGACAGACTTGGTCCGTTTCTATTGCACAGCGACTTATTTTATAAATTCGCACGTTGAAGCTACAAGCTACTTACCGATCATGTTCAAACCTGCCACTATCCTCACATGATTCTTCAGGGTTTTTCCCATAGTAATTGACATAAACAATAATTTACATAATTTGACACACTAGGTCCCTTTTGCATGCGGGGTCACGTACCTATAGGTTTAATCAGGTTAATATAGGTTCATTTTATTTGTAAAATGAAGGTACATACATATATTAAATAAATAAAACACGTCCGTATATTTGGCTAAAATTACCTGCGGACACAACAGGTAAAAACCCTCGCCCGTGATCCGACCCGAGGCCGAACGGTCATTCACGATAGCTGATCGACGCTGCTGGAAGTGAAATAAGAATATAGTACTCACAATCAGTATTAATGTTGTTAAGCGTTCGTTTCCGAGGATAGCAGTACCGTCACATACCGGCCGTAATATAACGTTGGGTGACGCAGTGAATAAACAGGTGTTTTTGACGGTGAAAAGGGAGCATTGTAAACTCAGAAAGCGTACCAGTTGTAGGTTGAAGACAAGCAGCATAGAAAATCTCGATGTCGCACTGTTAGTTATGCTAGAAGACGAAGAGTTGGAAGAAAATACTGCAAGAAACAGTGCTCTGATATTTTTAAGAAATGAGCTGAAGAGGGCACATATCAGATATTAATTTGTTGCTATCTATAAATGTAATCATCTAAAAAATAATGTTGCTTCAGTGCACCACTACAATTCACCACCGTCAAAAAAACTTCGACGAACTGTTTTCACCGTATTAGCTACCGCTTCAAATATGTCGGCGCCGTAATATTAGGTTGAGGTGTTTCCTACCGTTTCCTTGGTATGTAAATTGCGATTTTACGACCGCAATATAACGATGCTTCTTTCTAATGAACTGAAAGTGGCGGCCGGTGGAATTTGACATGCTCGTATTTTCGTAAAGAGGCATGGGACCCACACCATAATTTAGGGGGTCGTTACTACACTTAAGTAGAAGGCTATAAGGGCAAAAAATCTTAAGGGAAAACTTGCGAATTTCCAAAAATGTTTACCTCCGGGCAGATCTTGAAAACGGCTTGCAAAATATTTTTTTTCATAATCGCCGAATCAATACAAAGTCTTTTTTATACTAGTGACTTTCTTGACATTTTGGATCTGTAAAAGTTATGGTAATTTGAATTTTTATTTCATCCCTACATTTCGTCTGTGAGATTTACAATAGTTGTATCTTTACGCAAAAGAATTTTTCAATAATCACAAGTATAAAAATATTGTATTTGCTCGGTGATTACGAAAAAAAAAATATTTCGCAAATATTTTGCAGGCCGTTTCCAAGATCTGCCCGGAGGCAGCCACTTTTGAATAAAACTGTTCGCAAATTTTCCCTGCAGATTTTTGCCATTATAGCCTTCTACTTAGGTCTAGTAACCACCCCTAAAATATAAAGTAGGTCCCATGCCTCCTTACGGAAATACGAGCATAGCACCGGCGCCACTGGAAACTAAAGCTTTAAGCCATAGTCTTGAATAGACAATAAGAAGTATTGCTTACTTTTACAGCTTTTCACAAGAAAACCGTCTTCCGCAATATATTTTTAACGCAATCCATATCTTCAGATATTATTTTATTGCCAATATTATTCATATTTTCAAGACGGCATGAAAAAATGGTTTAAACCACCATTTAAAAAAATGGTGACCCCTGTACAAAATTCGTTGAAAAATATATTTATTTTTTTATTTAATAATTTGCCTCAATTTAATTTGATTGCAGTAGTCCCGTGTCAATTGGTGCTGTTGTACAATCTTCGCTGTATGCAATACGTTGAATAGTGTTACATAATTTCATAATAAAATATGGAAAACATGTGAAAAGCTACTAGTTAAGTACTTTCGTTTCTGTCAGCTTTAATTATGACTTAAACTGTTATAGAATATCAAAAACAAAATGCTGGTATGAAATAAAAAATTAGAATTCCCATAACTTAAGAATAAAAAGACTGTATTTACTTTGTGATAAAGAAAAAAATATTTTATAAGCCGTTTTCAACATTTTGTAATGAGGCAGACATTTTTCGGAAGTTTCGTTGGAAGTTTTTTTTAGCTATTATAGCAAATAATTCTATTTAGGATTAATAATCAATTCCTAAAATATGACATGGGTCCCATGTTTCCTTATGAAAATACGAGAATTTTTAATTTCTCCAACGGTCACAGCTTTCTGCTTCCCCTTAATACGGTTCTGTTAGGGTCCGCGAATTTCTTGGCTCTAATTACACAGAACTACAAAAATTTTTCCAATTCGCGAAAATATAGACCCGGTCTACTGCATGTTTTTGGAGTCGTTGAACACGAATCCGACCTCAGTTTTCCTCGTATACCGCTATTTTTTTTCTAATCTGAAAAACCCCAGTGTACACGGTAGGGATTTTTGTTCGTAGGGGAAAAACAGATAGTCGTAAATGCATCCTGACCTCAGATTTTGATTCAGGATTGAAAAACCAAAAGGAATGGTCTTCCTGGCTTTGTGTTTGTGTGTCTGTTCAATCAAGCTACCATGTTAAAATGTTTTTTTTTGAGGTTAAGAAAAAAAACTAGCGGTAAACGAAGAAAACTGATGTCTGATTCATGTTTAGCGACCCCAAAAACATAGAGCAGACTGCGTCGGTACTTCCGCGCATTGGAAAAACTTTTGTGGTCCTGTGTTAGTAGATACCTATACTTTTACCTAATTCTTCAATCTTCAATTTGATAACTCATACATTTTTTGTTTTTTTTTTTTAGGAGGACTTTGATAACGAACTTTTTATACGAAGAATATCGTATTATGGCTTCTGACAAGAAAATTCCGCAAGGACTTGCAACTACACACTTAGGAGAAGAAGGTAAGTTGGAAAGTTGTATTTCTAAAAATATACTTATGTGTCCAACTTGCGACTTTGTTTTTCCTGGATCGGACAAATTTTGCTTTAGACCGAGTCCCTGGATCTTAGTAAATTGTAAAACAGTGAATGAGAGTGATTATGATTGGCGATAATTGGCGATTGGCGATTATCTTATCTCACTGTTTTCTAATTTGTTATGATGAAGGGAAACTATCGGTATGTGTGTAGTAGCAAAACTAATTTGTTACAATTACATATTGTTTCACCTGTATCATTGTAACAGTTGGCAAGGTAAATGACGATAATTGACGTAAATGTGAGTCCTAATATGACTAAACATTCTCATAAAAAATATACCGCAGATGGGCGTGATATTTCAACCCAACCAAAAAAAAGGGGGGGCCCCCCCCCGGGGGATTTTTAACCCCCCCCCCAAAAAAAATTTAGTGAAAAAAAACACCCCCCCAAGGGTGCAAAAAAATCTCCCCCACCCGGCCCCCCCCCCCCGCCCCCCCCCCCCCCCCGTTGGAAATTTTCTTTTATATTTTTTTCCCACATTTAAAAAAAAAAAAAAGAGGTTTGTTTTTTTTTTTTTCTAAATTTTTTGTTTTTCCAAAAATTCCCCCAAAAAAAAAAAAAAAAAATTCCCCCCCCCCTTTTAAAAAAAAAAATTCTCCCACCCACACAACCCCCCCCCCCCCTTTTTTTTTTTTTTTTTTTAAAAAAAAAAAAACTCCCCCCCCCCCCCCCCCCCCCCCCCACCCCCCCCCTCCCGCTTTAAATTTCCCCCCCCCCCCTTCTTTTTTTTTCTCCCCCCCCCTCCCCTCCCCCATTTTTTTCCTCCCCCCCACCCCAAAAATTTAATAATTCCCTCTCCCTTTTTTACTCTCGCTCTATGATAGAGATACTTAAACTTAGATAAGATGAGAATTAAATAAGAACTTAAATATTCATACCGTATATAAATTATTAGTCAAGCCAACCCAAAGAAGGGAACCGAGGGAGGGCCCACCTAAGGGTTTTTCTTCTCTTCCCTTTTTTTGGGGACCGGGGCCCCCCCCCGGGGGGGACCAGGGGCCCCGGGTGGGGGGGGTTTGTTTTTTTTTTGTGTGGGCCCCCTTTCCTCCTCTTTTTTTTTTTTTTTTTTTTTTTTTTTTTTTTTTTTTTGGGGGTGGGGGGCTTTCCTTTCCTATTTTCTTTCAAGAGAAGCAAAAAAAAAAAAAAAAAAATGTTGGACTGGGATACGTTTCTCCATTCGAAACACCGAACTACTACACTTTGAGTTTTACTACTACAGTTGAGTTTGGTTAAATGTGTTTGTTTTTTTTTTTTGTAAAGTTCCTTTTGTGGGGGTTTTAAAAATTTAAATTCTTCCCCCTTTAAATTCTTTTTTTTAAATATTTTTCGAGTGAGTTGAGTTTTAATCTTTCCCCTTAAAGTATGGCAACTTGGTATTATTTAAAGTGCAATCGCGCGAAGAGAAAAGATATGTAGAAGTACGGTGTTTAAAGGTGAAGAAATTTAAGATCCACAGTTAAGTTTTTGTTCTCGAAGCCATAACTAAATATGTCAACAAAACGTGTTGTTCCAGTACGATATCCAAAATCCTCCAGGATAAGATAAGATACCTAGTGTATAAGGTTTTAAGGACTCACTTAAATGATCTATACACCGTACTGCGGAAACCAAGTACCTCTGGGTGTGAATGGCTAATTTATGGTTGTCGATCGTGTGTTGGTGTGAACGCCACGATAACGTCTGCTTCTGTTTCACTTAAAAATTTTTTTTTAAATCGTATTTTTGTCTTAGTTTTTCTCTTCATATTGTGTGAAATTTAAAACTCCTCGGGAAAGTTGGCATACGATACAATAAATGACATTCAACGTAATAAAGAAACACAGGTTTACAAAGCAAAAAGTTGTTCAATTGTGATTTTTCTTTTGGTTTTTGGTTTTTGGCATTAGATCCACCCACTGTTTGGGATTATAGTTACGCACTTTTTCGACGCTCGAGGGTTCGACAGTTTACGTAACTTTTAGTTTTCTACGTATAGTCTATAAGGATTTTAAGATATACCTAACCGTCAAGCGTGCAAAACTACGGTCTAATATATTTGAGGTTATGTACGTAGCTCCATGGAGGAATTTGTTTCTTCTATACGAAACGCCCAGAACCGCCAGGCGCCCCTACGTTCTCGCCAGGAGTCACGTAGTCTATATTTGTTATTTCCGTGTCTTTTTGTGGCTTGAGTTTGGACTTGGATTTTTTTGTTGCTCGAGATATCCAAAAATAAGATAGAAAATTGTCTGTCTCTGATTTATATGTTTGCTATTTTTCTCTCTTTAATCACATTTAACTTAGATGGAGTTCTTATGGTCATTATTTAAATTGCAATATCTCGGCCAATGAAAAAAAGATGATAATTTCAGGAAACTCAACGGTCATTTTAAAGGTGAAGATTTGTATACTAAAGATTCCACACGTGATCTTTCTTGCCGAAACCCCCCGTTCTGCGGAAGCGTAGTCCTGTGAGGTGGACCTGCAGAATATATATATATATAAAAAAAGTTTTTTTTGCATTTAGGTTACGATATCTACTGAGAAAATCCTGACATGTGTCGAAAAAAACTAAAACTAGATTCGAATTCAACGTCGAAAAATACATAAGAAACTGATGGTCTGACCCCAGATACTTTTTTTTTGTAAACCTGTGTAATTTGTCTCATCGTGAAGTCTATCAAATGAACAGATATATAAACTTTGCTCGATAACGCATTTTACTTGTTTTAGATGAGCCTAAGCCATCTTCAGACACGAGTGGATCTCCCACAGATACCTCTAAGACACATTCTGACACATCCAGGCCGCCCTTAGACACGCCCAAGCCATTATCGGACACTTCCAGTGCGGCTTCAGACCAGACTGAGAAAAATGTACTTAAATCTTTAAATTCAAATCCTAATCTACCCCCTTATTATCTGGAAATCCCGTCTACAAGTCAAGAGAGAAGAAATCCAGAGTTTCAAAACGAACGCTTGAACATGTCCACCCTTTTTAAACCGGATACTATTCCGTCTGCTCCACCTACAAATACGTCCACTGGAAATTTCAGTGCTGTTACGCCCCGCGTACACCCCGAGGGACCGCCTCCCAGCTACTATTCGATCTGTGAACAGCCGAAGCTCTCCTCCCAGGATAGGTTTGCCCCTAATACCGCTTCCCGTACCGCCCACGGGTACAACGTACATCACGTACGTCGAACAGCCGCCGCCGAGGAAAAGTGGTTGCTGTGATAATACTCAAGATGGACTCATGATATGTCTACTTTGTGTGGGTATGTATCAAAAGATTCCCCGGTCATCAAGGGCGTAGCCAGGTTTTTATGCAGGGGGGCAACATTTTCATCCATTTTGAGGCTATTTGAGGCCATTTTGTTACAATAAAAAGGGACCATCTGGGGTTAACGTAATAGAGTTAATAGTAGAAAGTGAAGTCTGGTTTTTCCACTTATATTTTATACTTTTCTGTACAAGGACAAAATTTTCATCGTCGGACATAAAATGATGAAATACGAGTAAAATATTAAAATTTTAACGTTACCTACCACGTACATGAATAAAAAGATACTTATAAGTTTGAAATTTATTGTATTAAACCAAACACAGTTTTCATTTTGTCTTCTGGAGAAGAGTGGCAGAACTTTTTCTGAAAAAAAAAACTTATCATGTTGCACCAACTTTCTGTGCACGCTGAGCATGCAGAGCCCATTGAGACGGTCTTGTATCATGGTCGATCTAAGCCAGGCCTCTCCAACTCCGGTGCTATTGCCGCTCTCGCCGAGCGCCGGCCAAGCACCGGGAATTAAATGCAAGAATATGATGCTGTCTGTCTGTGTCGCGCAAAGGCGGCTGTGCTGAGGACGAGTGAGGAAGGCAGTGGACAGGCACCGGTGCTGCGAAGTGCAGCACCGATGCGCGCCGGCACCGAGTGCTCGTGTTGGAGAGGCCTGATCTAAGCCATGTCTTCACACGTCTTAGAGTACTGAATGTACTTTGAAAATTATACAACTTTTGACAATCGCTACAACTCCATTTGAGTCATCCCAAAAAATGCGTCGTATAGATCGAGATTTTTCAAAAATACGAATCAGTACTTTGCATCTCACGATCGCGAGTTGTAGGATTTTTCCGTGTACAGTCTAATGCATATATGCCTGGTGTTTTCGATATTTATTGCCCTTCCAACCCTTCTCTATCGTCACGCAATTCAATTGCGATAGAAAAGGTAAAACAACTAAGTATCGCCAAGACCAGGAATATATGCATTAGACTGTATACACACGCATAAAAACATATATAAATAAAGTAGTGCTTCAATTTTATGAAGAAATTTCGTTTAAAAACTCAAAAATCGAGCTTCCTAAAAAACTTTCTGATTTCCATTTTAAAGTATATAAAGTAAACAGAGCAGATCCCAGCAGGAACTGTAACGTATTGTGCAGTGAATGAATTTTGAGGAACAAATCCATTGAAGCCAATGCTCGAGGGAACTATTGTGTGACGTCACACGTAGCACAGAGTTGCGTCAGACAACTGGAGCCTTCTCTGTTTAAAAAATTGACCCCCCCCCCCCATTTTTTTTCTTTATTAAGACATTGTTACAAATTTTCAGCTTCTCGTATTCATAATAAGTGCCAAACAACATTCATATAACTTCCAGTTTCACCTCACGTACTACCCACGATTTTCAAATGGGAAACCCTGTACTGGGTGTCTAGATACTGGGTTACACTCAGTAACTTTTGGACAGAAAGAGATACCTACGCCTTTCGAGTTTTCGAATAATATTTTTCGAGCACAAGCTTTGAGGCCTTTGAGACTAAAAAATAAAACCTGAAATATTAAAAAGAAAAACAATAAAAACTGACTACGTTGATATCTTTTTACTCAGAACGATCGGTACATTGTAATTAAACAAAAATATACACAACATTTTCGAGTTCAATGATACCAAATAAGTAAGGTTGGTTTACGGCGACGCGATCCATCGGCAACTCGTGTAGCATGTAATGGGGGTTATCTCAATTTAATTTGGTTGCAATATTCCTATATCAGCTGGTGCTGTTATATTAGCTGCGCTGTGTGCAATACGTTGAATAGTGTCATATAATTTCATAGTAAAATATGGCAAACGTGTGAAAGGCTGTTAGTTACTTTTGTGCAGTACACTTATGATGATACGTACGCCTCTGTGGCGCTACTCGTTTCTGCCAACGGTCCACATTTTTTAAGTACTAAAATGTTGTTTTGAAATGTGACCATTTCTGTACTATAAAAAAAATAGAGAAGAAAAAGGGAAAAGAAAAATTGTTTTTTTTTTTTAATAGACAAAGAATGGAGGTACCTGGGTACCATTCGAAACTACCAGTCCGTTGAAAATAACTCACTTTCCGGCAAAATCCCCCAGTGCATAGTAGATAAAGTCTGATTACAGCAGCAGTTCAAATGGGACCAAATAAATGGATATCGGTTTATCAATTAGATATAAAGGTATACAATTTATTTATTAAATTGGTATACGAATTTTCTAGAATCACTAGAATTATTAGAATGAAATTAAATGATTATGGCACACTTAAATTAAAATTAGAAACGAAATTTGAGTCGTTAAAAACTAACTTATGTGATATCATTGAACTCTGGGATCTTTAACAATACTAATTTATTACGTTATTTATTTTCAGAATGCTTCAGATGTTGCGTACTGGTTGCAAGTTTATGCTTTCGCTGAAACACGTAGATGTTGTTATTAGATTTTTAACGGTTGCGCTCACGATATGACAAATAAATCTACACCTTTGATGAGCTGAAAATGATCGAGAACTGCTGAAAAACTACTGCGTTTTCAATGTGTGGAATGTATTAATCAGTTAAGTTGAGGGTATAGAAGAACATAACACAATTGTGCCAACAACGTGATAGTGAGAACATTATGTTGGCCTTGATATGGTCAATAATTTACTGTGAAAACTAATATATCCATATTTCTTCCGGGTTTTGCCGCGGTCGTCTAAATTGACTTGACGTTTCGCTGATCATGCTGTCAGCTTCTTCAGAAGGTTTCTAAAGACTGGTGTTGTTGTCTTTTT
Source organism: Aromia moschata (assembly GCA_029963805.1). Classification (NCBI taxonomy): domain Eukaryota; kingdom Metazoa; phylum Arthropoda; class Insecta; order Coleoptera; family Cerambycidae; genus Aromia; species Aromia moschata. The sequence continues at coordinate 130,974 of JAPWTK010000884.1, forward strand.
GCTCCTCGTTATATACCTTGGCTCTGTTATGTTTGGCTGCACATCCGTCGAGCTCGGTTGACCTTGACCATGACATTCCAGGTCACTGGTTCTTGGTATCCCTAATCTCCATGTATTACTCAGTCGATACCCGTCCTCCCTATTAAAATTATTATTGTTTTTCATGATCTCCAGGGATTCTCTAATTATTCTTGTAGTTTTGTCTAACACTCTGATGTTTCCATAATCGATTTTGTGGTTCTCGTTGGTATGAACATGTTCGGCTATTGCCGACTTGTCTGTATTCCCCAGTCTGGTATGTCGTTGATGTTCTTTGATCCTACATTGTATACATCTTCCCGTCTGTCCAATGTAGCTTTTGTTGTTGTTGTTTGAGGGAAGCACCTGTTGTATGTTCTTTACTGTGCGAAACCGTACACCAATATTATTTTTCGACAGTGTTTTCTTGAATTTATCTGTCACTCCTGCGACATAGGGTAGGCAAGCATACGTTGTTGGTTGTCGTTCTACTCTTGTTCTCTGGGTGCGGCATACTCTGTCGATGTCTTTTTCTTTATAACCGTTTTTCATTAAAGCTTCCTTAATTTGCTTTAATTCCTCTGGTCTGCTTTCGTCATCACATATTGTTTCAGCTCTATGAACTCGTGTTTTGATTAACGATCTTTTCTGTTGCGGATGGTGATGCGATGCTGCGTTCAGGTAACGATCTGTGTGAGTTTTCTTCCTGTATACTCCATGGGCCAGCTTGTTATTGTTTGTACGTTTTACTAACACATCCAGAAAGGGTAAAACTCCGTCTTTCTCAGTCTCCATTGTGAACTTTATGTTGGAATGCAGAGTATTCAAATAGTCGAAGAAAACAGTTAGAGATGATATTCCATGGGGCCATATGATGAATGTATCGTCCATGTACCGTAGCCAGCATTTTGGTTTCTTCTCACTGCCACGAATGGCAAAACCTGGAAGAAATAACTTCACCATTGGACAACAGCCGTGAAAGCCTGCATTCTACTAATAGATCCATAATTTACTGATCTACATCCATATGTACATGAACATATACTGTGTAAAAAAACAGCTAATTGTTATTGTTATATTATTTTCTATAGATACAAAAACATATATCTGATATGTTAGAGATGATTTTGCTTGAAGGTACTTATCTATAATCATAGTTATACGGGTCATATAAAAGTACTGAACAACTCGAATAGGAGTGAGTTTTCGGAGAAAATAGTTAAAACAAGAGTTTTAGGATTTTTTCCTGGCTATCTAATGGTGACATCGCCTTTGACCTTGACAATGACCTTGAGGGTCATTTCAAGGTCAACTTGAAAATCTTAAATAGAAGGGCATAGTTTTGACACCAGAAATGGAAATGGAAAGAACGGAAAATTTTACGTTCAGATATGACCGTGTGTATGAAAACATTTTGACCCCCTGAAGGTCAAGTTAAGGTCAAAAGCACAAAAATGCGCTGAAAGCACATTTTCAGAGAAAACCTTTAATGCAGTAGTTGTAAAATTTCTTCCCGGCGATTTAATAATGATATCGCCTTTGACCTTGAGCGTGACCTTGAAAGTCATTTAAAGGTCAACTTGAAAGTTTTTTTCAGAAGTGCATAATTCTAATGCCGGAAATGAAAAGAGCGAAGAATTCTACGTTTAGATATCACATTGAGCATAAAAACACTGACTCATAAAGGTCAAAGTACGAAGAAGCACAGAAACGCGCTAAAAGCATATTTTCGTAGAAATCATTTAATCTAGTAGTTGTACAATTTCTTCCTGGCGATATAATGGTAATATCACCTTTAACCTTGAATATGACTTTGGAGGTCACTAGGTCATTTCAAGGTGAATTTCAAATTTTAAATGGAAGTACATAGTCTTGACGCTAAAAATGGAAAGAACGGAAAATTTTACGTTCAAATGTGACCTTAAGCATTATAAAACTTTGAATATGATTATAACCATAATTGTGCGTTTTTTCTCTTACAGCAAAAAAATCTTAAACCTAGCTTATAAAAACCTAGCAAGGTTACTTTATTCGAACCCTGCTACTTGATTTTGACCACCGTTTAGCTTAAATAATCATTAACCAAAAATTACTAATCACCATTGATTACCACTAATAAGTTAAGGTTATAACTTATTCTTTAATTGACTATTTCTAACGTCTAGTAACTTCACAAGGTCATATCTGAACGGAAAATGTTCCGTTCTTTCTATTCTATGGCGTCAACACTTCTATTTAAGATTTTCAAAATGACCTTGAAATGACCTTCAAGGTCATACTCCAAGGTTAAAGGTAATGTCACTATTAGATAGCCAGGTTAAAATCCTAAAACTCTTGTATCAACGATTTTCTCCGAAAACCCTCCTATCGAGTTATTCAGCTGTTCCATTACTTTTATGTGGCCCGGTATAATTAATTACTTGCCTATTGTCTCCAAGGCCTTATTAAGAAGAAATGCACAAATTCAAATTGTTCTAGTTTACCATATTTCATCCATACAGCATACTGATGAAATACCCACCTAACCCAGTGGAAAGTAATTGATTTTTCATTCAATCCTTCTGACTTCAATTCAATGGAGATCAACATTACCACTCATTTTTTTTTTTTTAGAAAACTGACGTACTGGTGTTTAAAAAAGAAAGTTTGAACATTCATGAGGCAAAGAAAAGCCTATCATAAGTATAAAACTAAGAACGGATATATCTCAAACAGAGGCGACTTATTTATTTCGTTTAAGATTGTCACATATACTTTTCCTTATATTAAAGTACATAGTAGATATATGTTCTCTAATTTAGTTATTTTATTTCATGATATTGTTATTTTTTACAAAATACATATTTATTATACATACAAACTGGCTACTTGTTATTGAACGTTTTTATTTCACTGCTAAGACCTAATGAAAAACGGTAGTTGTTTTATTAATATGACGGAATATATTTGTTTTCAGTAATGAACTTGTCCTTGGTAGAATTGATACCTGGTAGCTGTGGTGCCAGATGTAGTGTGTTGCCAGGAACAACATCACACATCTAGTAGTTGGTGACCTTGTTAGTCCCATTGAAACACGTCAAGTCCTATTTAGGCACACTCTCGAGTACAATTTAGATAAACTAGAGGGCAGTTCCGATATGTCACCGCTGTATTCTTCTAGCGAGAAAATAAGCCGAGACTCTCGTTCATCAG